>CAUYOR010064272.1:0-40853 GCA_963573925.1 Callimico goeldii | reverse complement strand
GTTGTATTTCATTTTTCTGTTCTTGTGTCATCAAACTGACTTCAATTTAAGAGTAAAAAATAAAATGATAAAAATACCAAATATAGATGCAAAGATCTTAATTTACTGTTTATTTATATAATTTAAGGGAAGGAAAATCTTAGAAAAGATATCAAAAGCAGAAATAATAAACATACAAAATTGGACCGCAGAAAAATAAATTACAGAATATAAAGAGACTGACAAAATCCTATAAGCCGAGGAACAGTATTTGACACAAAAGGGCTAATATCCTTTGTTTAAAAAAAATCCCAACGTCAATGGCAAAAACAAAAATCCACCAGCAGAATAATATGCAATTAACAGAACAAATATAAATGGCAATAACAAGAAAAATACCTCCATGTCACTAGTATTTCAAAAATGGAAATATTAAACAATAATTTAATTGTTTAAATGTTAATATTAAACAATGAGACATCAAAGTTTTTCAAAATACTAAATAATTGAGTTGTCAAAACTGCAAAAAAAAAAAAGGCAGCTGAATTTCTGGTCATAGTCATTAAATGGTAAAATCTCGGGAATTTGGCAATAAATATTCGAAAACTTCAAAATGTGTATGGCATTTCTAATAATTCTACCTCTGAAAAACTATGGTAAAACATTCAGGCCAGGAATGGTGGCTCACGCTTGTAATCCCAGCATTTTGGGAGGCCAAGGGGGGTGGATCATGAGGTCAGGAGTTCAAAACCAGCCTGGCCTAGATGGTGAAACACCATCTCTAGTAAAAATACCAAAAATTAGCCGGGTGTGGTAGCACACACCTGTAATCCCAGCTATTTGGGAGGCTAAGGCAGAGAATTGCATAAACCTGGGGTACTGGGCCACTGCACTCCAGCCTGGATGACAGAGTAAGGCTCTGTCTCAAAAAAAAAAAAAAAATTGAATCATTTAATATTTAAATATCACAGTTATCTAATATTAAAATTCCAAAATAACTGCTATAATTAAAAATGGGATAAATTATAATACATCCACACAATGAGATACTGTGCATCATTAAACATAGTATCACAGAATAATTGTTTTCACTACTTCAAATATTTGCTGAGTACCTATCAGTGCCGGACACTGATTTTGGACCTGGGAATATAATAGTTTATAAGAAAAACAAGGTCCTTGCCTTCAAGAAGTTTTATAAATGCAAACTAATGTTAAGATAATTTCAGATAGTGATTTAGGCAATAAACAAAAATTAAGAGGGTAAAATATGTGTTTAATTGACAAACAGGGTACTCATGTTAAGAATAAGGGAAAAAATGTGATTGAAAAAGAATAAACAAAGGCTTTCAATGCCCTGGATACCACCTGTTTTAACAGAGGAGAGTCCACTTTTTGTTATATTATTTATGCCTTGATATCTGAAATATTTCTTACTATGCTCAGTGGAAACAATTGCTTAGATTAATGATCTTTCTCACCTTGGTTTCCACATTTGTAAATCAGGGATGTAACAGCATCTACCTGCTACAATTGTTTTGAGGTATATCAAGTGTTCACCAAAAAACTTTTTCTAGAGCTATATTAGGGGTACCTATTATTTTTGTAAGGTCACAAACTTTTGACTATGAATAAAGCACACACTTCTGTCAAAAAGAGAAAGTGGAAAGTGGCAAGGCCAAGGTCATGCTACAGAATGTGAGTGAGCAACAGGGATCACTTCAGCTGGGATGGAAAAGGAAAGTCACCAGGAGGAGTTGACATCTAATCACAGTTGAATCCTAAGAAGTCAGTCTTGCAAAGATCTAGGAGAGAAAGAGCTAAGTTTCTAAGGTAAGAATATATAATTGAAAGAAATTTACAATAAATTAAGCACACAACTTACAAATGTCAAATAAAATATCACAATCTGTTTAAGATATGTGTCTGTGTGTGTGTATATATATATATATATACACACACACACACACATACATTTTATTTATATGTATAAATAAATACTGAGATTTATTATCCATACTCAATAATTTATTTAGGCTGTTGGTTTTGGTCCTCAGTGTGAACTATCATATAGTAGTGTATTGTTCTAACCTGTCTAGCAATGAGGCCAAAAATATTGTATTGATTTAATCCCCCGAAAATGCCAGTTAGCTTAGCTCTGTTCTATTACAGTCTGTACCCATCATTGTATCCACAGTGTTAAGATTTAACACTGACTTAAAACCACATATTAAAAAAAAAAGTACAACATAATAATCACATCATTATACAGATACCATGATCTAAATCATTACAATCTGAGTGATACAGGTTTCCTTACCTCGGTCCATTGCTGTCTTTTCTCCTGCTAGAACAGTTGCCTTGTTCAGCTTTGGCTCGCTGATCCGTGAACTCATTTGCAGTCCTATCTACAATTTCTCCAGCATCAAGTGCTCTGTGTAGTCGATAGTTGACCATCTTCAGAACAACAAAAACAGCAGCTATCACAGGACAATAAACTGCTACTATAATCATGGAAGAAGGAAGGGCCTTTAAGAGAAAGAAAATAAGTAAATACATTTTAAAATATTTTCTATTGCATTCAATTAGAGAAATCTGTATCTAAAATAATAAATACAACTAGCACTAAGCTACACAAGTACTTATATAACTGCGCTGCCCAATGCAAAAGACATTAGCTACGTGTGGCTACTGAATACTACAAATATGGCTAGACTGCACTGAGATATAAAGTGAGACTAAACTAACACTGCATTTCAAAGATTCAATATTTTAAAAAAGAATGTCAAATATCTCAAATTTTATGTTGATTACATGTTGAAATAACACTTAGATTATGTTGGGTCAAATAAAACATTATTACTTAACGTGGCTACTAGGTTAAATAAAAGTTGCCAGGTTAAAAAAAAATGTGGCTACTAGAAAATGTTAAAATATTTATGTGGCTTTCCTGCATTACATTTCTACTGGAAAGCATGGGTATACAGTCCATACCAAAAGCCTTATCATACAACTGGAGAACAAAGTATCACATTACAGTATATGTGACAAAAATCAACATTGTGATCCAAATATAATCCCTGTTTATGGGCTCTGTGTAACCAATTTTTAGGATACATTCTTTGTATACCAGAAAATTGGAAGTTAAAACTGTCATGAGAATGACCTTAGAACTGTGACCATAAAACCAAGTAAGATATAAAAGACATGCGAAATCAAAGTGGGTTTTATTTTAAAATAAACACGCCTGTAATCCCAGCACTTTGGGAGGCCGAAGCGGGTGGATCACGAGGTTAAGAGATCGAGACCTTCCTGGTCAACATGGTGAAACCCCGTCTCTACTAAAAATACAAAAAATTAGCTGGGCATGGTGGCGCGTGCCTGAAATCCCAGCTACTCGGGAGGCTGAGGCAGGAGAATTGCCTGAACCCAGGAGGCAGAGGTCGCGGTGAGCCGAGATCGCGCCATTGCACTCCAGCCTGGGTAACAAGAGCGAGACTCCAACTCAAAAAAATAAAATAAAATAAAAATAAATAAATAAATAAATAAACATTTAAATACTTAAAAATTGTAGCCTGTCAAACAAAAAGAATAAAAGAACACAGAACAGAATCAAGTAACAAATTAAATGAAATAAGTCAGCCAAACATCCTGGGTGTGGGACTGAAAGCCAATCATACGGTGGCTTTTGATTCGGTGATGGGGAACTTGAGTCCATGGGTGGCAGGCTTGGAGACCAGCTCACTGGGAAGGCAAGGCCTAGAGTCACTGTTAGCAGAGGTAATACAACTAGGCTCAACTTATCTCACTTTCATTAGGAAAATCACCCTGACACCTATAGCTCTAGCCCCCATGTTTTCATAAGATTCAATTTCAGTTATCTGAGAACATGACTCCAAATTGGCTTTAAAAAAGTAACCTCTAGCTGGGCGTGGTAGCAGACACCTGTAATCCCAGCTACTCGGGAGGCTGAGGCAGAAGAACCACTTGAACCTGAGAATCACCTGAACCTGGAAGGTGAAGATTCTAGTGAGCCCAGATCATGCCACTGTACTCCAGCCTAGGTGACACAGTGAGACTCTGTCTCAAAAAAAAGGAGTAACCTCAAATCACTTGAGATAAAAATAAAAAGATCTTGTTGAGCCAGGCAGGTTTAGAATACAGATATGATCTAAGTTTCTTTTAAAAAAAAAAAAAGTTCTTGAGACAGAAAGATGGTGAGTTGTAATTGAGAGGAGAAAACATAAAATCCACAAATTAATACTTTTGTATTGAGTGTGGGCATATAGATATATATTAAATAACTGATATTTTCAAATACTTGGATTAAGAAGTCCTGCATATTAACGTATCTAAAAAAACTAAACTTGTGATTCCAGTTTAAAATGTTACTGAATAGCTGGTTTGGGCTTAAAATTTTAAGTTGAGAAATATATTTATAAGTTTACAAAATCCATAATTATCAGATTTGGAAGAGTTGAGTACTTGTATGATACTGTGTAATATATATTTGGTCTTCATCCCAGTTTTCTGGCATAATACTCTTAAAATCCCTGGAATCTCCAAACTGGCAATTTTTGTTCAATATTAGGTTGTCTGGTGCCTGGAGGCTCCTGGATAGCCTGAGGAGCAGGACTGGTTTCCAGGGGAGCCAACCCTCAACCTCCAGGAAGGGAAGAGGGGCTATAGGATGAGTTGATCACTGTATTAGTCCTTTCTCATGCTGCTATGAAGAAATACCCAAGACTGGGTAATTTATAAAGAAAAAGGTTTAACTGACTCACAGTTCCACATGGCTGGGGAGGCCTGAGGAAACTTACAATCATGGCAGAAGGTACCTCTTTCACAGGGCAGCAGGGAAGAGAAATGAATACCAAGTGAAGGGGGAACCGCCTTGTAAAACCATCAGAGCTCATGAGAACTCACTGATTATCACAATAACTGAATGGGAGAAATGCCCCATGATTCAATTATCTCCACCTGGTCCTACCCTGGACACATGGGGATTATCACAATTCAAGGTAAGATTTGGGTGGGGACACAGAGCCAAGCCACATCATTCCATCCTGGTCCCTCCCAAATCTCATGTCCTCACATTTCAAAACACAATCATGCCCTTCAAACAGTCCCTCAAAGTCTTAACCCATTCCAGCATTAACTCAAAAGTCTAAGTCCAAAGTCTCATCTGAGACAAGGCAAGTCTCTTCCACCTATGACCCTGTAAAATCAAAAGCAAGTTAGTTACTTCCTAGCTACAGTGTGGGTAAAGGCATTGGGTAAATACACCCATTCCAAATGGGAGAAATTGGCGAAAATGAAGGGACTACAGGCCCCATACAAGTCCAAAATCCAGCGGGGCACTCAAATTTTAAAGCTCTGAAATGATTTCTTTGACTCTATGTCTCACATCCAGGTCACTGATGCAAACAGGTGGGCTCCCACGGCCTTGGGTAGCTCCACCCCGTGGCTTTGCAGGGTACTGCTCCCCTCCTGGCTGGTTCATGAACTGGCATTGAGTGTCTGTGGCTTTTCCAGGTACATGGTGCAAGCTATCAGAGCTACCATTCTAGGGTCTGGAGGACAGTGGCCCTCTTCTCACAGCTCCATTAGGCAGTGCCCAATGGGGACTCTGCAGGGGAAGAGTCTGCAGTCCCCAACCCCACATTTCCCTTCCACAGTACCCTAGCACAGGTTCTCCATGAGGGCTACACCACTGCAGCAGACTTCTGCCTGGACATTCAGGCATTTCCATACATTCTCTGAAATCTAGGCAAAGGTTCCCAAACCTCAATTCTTGACTTCTGTACATCCACAGGCCCAACACCCCATGTAGCCACCAAGGCTTGATGCTTGCATCCTTTGAAGCAACAGCTTGAGCTGTACATTGGCCCCTTTTGACCACAGCTGGGACGCAGAGTACCAAGTCTAGAGACTACACAAAGTAGCAAGGTGCTGGGCCCCACCCAAGAAACCAGTTTTTCCTCCTAGGCTTCTGGGCTTGTGATGAAGACCTCTGTTACGCCCTGGAGACATTTTCTTCATTGTCTTGGTGATTAACATTTGGCTCCTTGTTACTTAGGCAAATTTCTGCAGCCTTCTTTAATTCTTCCCCAGAAAATGTGGTTTTGTTTTCTATTGCATCATCAAGATGTAAATTTTCCAAACTTTTATACAGTGTAACCTCTTGAACAGTCTGCTGCTTAGAAAGTTCTTCCACCAGATACTCTACATCATCTTTCTCAAATTCAAAGTTCCACAGATCACTAGGGTAAGGATAAAATGCCACCAGTCTCTTTGCCAATAAAGCATAGCAAAAGTCACCTTTATTCCAGTCCCTACCAAATCCCTCATGTCCATCTAAGACCACCTCAGCCTAGCCTTTATTGTCCATATCACTACCAAGCAGTTTGGTCAAAGCCATTCAACAAGTCTCTAGAAAGTTCCAAACTTTCCCATATCTTCCTGTCTTCTTCGGAGCCCTCCAAACTGTTCCAACCTCTGCCTGTCACCCAGTTGCAGAGTCAATTCCACATTTTAGGGTATCTTGACAGCAGTGTCCCACTACCTGGTACCAATTTACTGTATTAATCCGTTCTTACGCTGCTATGAAAAATACCTGAGACTGGGTAATTTATAAAGAAAAGAGGTTTAATTGGCTCACAGTTCTGCCTAAGTGGGAGGCCTCAGGAAACTTACAATCATGGTGAAAGGCACCTCTTCACAGGGCAGCAGGAGAGAGAAATAAGTACCCAGTGAAGAGGGAAGCCCCTTATAAAACCATCAGATCTGGTGAGAACTCACTCACTATCTCAAGAACAGCATGGGGGAAACCACCCCCATGATTCAATTATCTCCACCTGGTCCTGCAGTTGACACGTGGGGATTATCACAATTCAAGGTGAGAGTTGGGTCGGGACACAAAATCAAATCATATCAATCACCAATAGTCAAGAAATTATATAATCAATCATGACTACATAATAAAGCTTCTATAAAAAAACAAAAGGCTTGGGTTCAGGAGCTTCTTGATACCTAACGTATGGAGGTTTCTGGAGTGTGGTAAGCCCATGAAGCTCCAGGGCCCTTCCCACATGCCTTGCCTCATGCAATTTTGCATTTGTATCCTTTGTATTAATAATATCTCCAGGTAGACAGTGTCAGAATTGAATTGAAGGATACCCAGCTGGTGTCTGCTGAGTAGAAGTGGTTGACTGCTTAGTGTTTAAGGACACCCCCACACATCTGCTGTCAGAAGTATTCCGTGCTGTAATAGTACAGTAAGAGAACTCAGTTTGTTTTTTCTGTAGCCTCTCAACTTGCAAACATGCATACTAAATTTACAAATGAAATTTGATGGGGTCTTAAGCTACTAAAAAAAAAACCTTTTAAATTATTGTTAAACTATGTTAGATACGTAAAGAGTTGAGTTTAAAATGCTTTTAAATTTATGGCTTTAAGAAATCTAATATTCATTTTGAAAAACAAAAGTGCTCTGAATAACCTTTCCTGAGCAAAATGGCCACTCTCAAACACACAACACAAATTGTTTTGATACATATAAACACATACACATCTCAGAGGATTTACAAAAATTCTGTGTGACACTGGCTTCCATCTGAAATATGTGCCATAAAAACCAGAATTCTTGGAAATTATTTAGTTTAATACCCTCATTTCCAGACAGAAATTTGAATGACTTAGCCAAGATCACCCATTTAATACCAACATTAAATGAGGTTTCTTATGCTATTTCAGTGCCCATTTTGCTATGTGCCACATTGCCAATGCCATTTTCAAATGTAAAATGTCAATGAAAAATAAGAGTTCCATTGTAATTCACTGTAGTCCACATTAAGATAAAAAATATTGATATTAAGTGGACAGAAAGGCAACAACCCCAACATTATTACTCAGTGTTAGACAAATTCCTTGAAAATATTAATGGCTCTTCCAAATGGGAAAAGATAAAACAGTGAATGGTTTATAGGATCTGCCTCTACGGAAAGAGTCAAAGATTGGGAACACTTAAAACAGATCTAAATAAAGTCTCTCCCCCCTACTATTATATTACTAAGAGCAGTGGCCAACTGGATGCCAAAAACACACTGAAATGTGCAAGATTTACATATTAAGTAAAGAACTTTCTTTTAAAAATAGGGACAGTGTCTATGTTGCCCAGGCTGTTCCCAAACTCTTGGCCTCAAGTGATTCTCCCACCTCAACCTCACAAAGTGCTGGGATTACAGGCATTTGACACTATGCTCAGCCCAGATTTCTTTTTTAAGAGCAGTGAACAGTAAAAAGACTTAAAATAAAAATTTAAGTGACGATTACATACTAGAAACCAATACCTGATGAATAGTACTTGTATTTTCTATTCAAATTACAAAAGTTACCCATTTATTTTCTACTATCTGATTTAAATGCAAAAGCCCTGTCAGTGATTACTCTTGAGGTTTCTGGGTGACAAAGGACAACTGTGCTGTAAGTTTTACTTTTCCCAAAGGGGATAAAAGTGCATAGACACACACTGGTCTGTCTGGTGACTTAAACTTATTCTATACTCTACTTGCATTACTTCATTGGGCTATCAACTGATTCCAGAGCAGCAGACAATATTACCAGCATATAATAGTGGATAATAAAGCCTTCCTGTAGTTGTGATTCACACTGTCATGCAACGTATCTGCAGAACTTTTTCATTGTGCAAAATTGAACTCTGTATCTATTAAACAACTTCCTTTCTCCTATACCCCAGCAACCACCACTTACTTTGTGTTTCTATAAATATGACTACTTTAATGTTGTTGTTTTTCTTTTTCAAGTCCAAGGAAGCAGGAAGATGTGATAAAGTTTGGAACTTCCTAGAGACTTGTATAATTTCAATGTGAATATTCTTAATACTGACATTACTGAAAAGTACACTTAAAAATGGTTAAGATGGCTGTACCCAGTGGGTATGACTGCAATCCCAGCTATTCAGGAGGCTGAGGGGGAAGCATCAATTAAGCCCAGGAGTTCAAGTCCAGCCTAGGCAACATAGTGAGACCCTGTCTCTGAAAAAAAAAAATTTTTTTTTAATTATTAAGATAAATTTTATGTTATATGTTTTTGCCACAATTTTTTTTAAAAGTTGGATGGATAAATATTTCACTTTGCTTTCTCTCTAGTAAGGAAAGAAAACAAAATGTTGAGAAACAAGCTGGGAGACCGAGCCATTTACTCCACAGTTTAGTCTTCTTAAATTCTGACAGCTCATCCTTAACACTAAAGATTGTGCAATTTCATCCAGGAGTGATAGGTTCAAGCTATTCAAGACACCAAATACAATTCTAATAGGACTCTTGAAAAAGATCACTTGGCATCATGGAAATGGTCATACAAGAATTATCACAGTCATGAGGTAACCTTATTATTTCATTTAAAAACTCAAGTGAAGGCCAGGCGCGGTGGCTCACGCCTGTAATCCCAGCACTTTGGGAGGCTGAGGCGGGTGGATCACGAGGTCAAGAGATCAAGACCATGCTGGTCAACATGGTGAAACCCCATCTCTACTAAAAATACAAAAAATTAGCTGGGCATGGTGGCGCAGGCCTGTAGTCCCAGCTACTCAGGAGGCAGAGGCAGGAGAATGGCCTGAACCCAGGAGGCGGAGGTTGCAGTGAGCCGAGATTGCGCCACTGCACTCCAGCCTGGGTAACAAGATCAAAACTCCATCTCAAAAAATAAATAAATAAATATAAATATAAAAAATAAAAAACTAAAAACTCAAGTGAATAATTTTTCCCTATGACTAGCACTCTGCATGGTAAAAATGCAACCTTTTACCTAACACTACTTTCCTCGTGCAGCAATGTAATGGCTTTGTTTTGGATTCATAACTTTCACTATCTCCTTCACCATTGGCTGAAGATCTGGAAGTACACTGTAGCCAAAGATTGCCTTCTTAATATACTTGTACCTGTTCTCCATCAGAATGGATTTCAATGCATCTTTTCCAGTCTATGTAACAAAGTGATTATCAACTAAATCTAATACTTAATATCAACTAGCTTCTAATACTTAGTGATTATGATATGCAAGGCACATTTTTAAGTGCTTTAAATATACTAACTCATTTAGGACTCACAATCACCTCATGACTCTATTATTCTTCCCATTTTCAAGATAGGGAAACTAAGGCATAAAATGAGACATTAGAGGGCAGTTTGGCTAACAGTCAGGAGCCAGCAAACTTTTTTCTTAGAGACAAACAACATATATTTCAGTTTGTAGACGATCTATTGTAACTACTCAACTGTGCTGTTACAGCGTAAAAGAAGCCATACATATATAAACAAATGAACATGCTATGTTCCAATGAAACCTTATAGACAGAGATCTGATTTTCATATAATTCTCACATATCACAAAATATTACTTCATTTTTTTTCAAGCATTAAAAATGTAAAAACCATTCTTAGCTCATGGGGCATACAAAACCTAGGGCCATAGTTTGCTGAGCTCTACTCTAAATGAAAAATTATTTTCTTCTCTAACCAATAACCCAAACAAAAGGTCATCAAGCTCTTCTCCCTCATACATGCCATATACAAATCTATCACCTCCAACACCAGTTTCTTCCAACAGTAAAGCAAAATAGCTGCTAGTAAACAAAGGCCAGTAATTGCTCTTTCATAATGTACTAAATCAAGGCACATTAAACAGTGACACTTAGTAACAAAATTCTGAAAACAGTTCCCCTAGCTTGCTCTCCAAGCAAAATAATTATAATTAATTTTTTAAAGTGTTTTACAATTTTGGATCATACCTGTATGTTTTTTTGGTGTCTTCCCTCAGTGAGAAAATGTTATCAGTTTACACTAGAAAACACTATTCAGGATTATTGTAAAAAATACAGTTGGTTCCATAAAAATCCCTAGAACAATAATAAAAACTTCAACAGACATGTTACTATTTAACATAAAAGATAACTGACTAGGGAGTAGGAACAGAGACTGTCAGCACAAAAAAAGGAAAAATTGTAATCCCAGCACTTTAGGAGGCCAAGGAGGGCAGATCACGAGGTCAGTAGATTGAGACCATCCTGGCCAACATGGTGAAACCACATCTCTACTAAAAACACAAAAATTAGCTGGGCATGGTGGTGCACGCCTGTAGTTCCAGTTACTTGGGAGGCTGAGGCAGGAGAATCACTTGAACCCGGGAGGCAGAGCCTGCAGTGACCTGAGATCACACCACTACACTCCAGCCTGGTGGCCGAGTGAGACTCTGTCTCAAAAACAAGAAAAAAAAAGACACAAACATGAAACCTGTGTCTTACTGTCTCTCTAAAAAGATAGATTAATTGTAGGAAAAATCACAGAAAGCTAAAATAGAACAATCTAAGTCACCCTTTCAAAATACAAAGATACCCCAAAGTTTACATTTCTTCACATCTCCTTACACTAGATGTTTTTCCTCAAAATGTTTAACTATAAATTTATAACAAATAATTGTTCCTCCCCAGAAGCTGTACTGCCTTATAATACACTATAATTTCACACCCAACTGTTAGAAAAGGTTGAGTAAGTTTTGTTTCCAAATTGAAAACACTAAATTTATTTAGATTATTCTTAAGTCCATGTTTCTCTGTGTGTGGTTTGGAATCTCTGAATGTTCCCAACTACCAAAGTGAGAAAATGGTGCTCCTAAGTGAGCTACGACAGAAACAATCACTAGCATATTTAGAGAGAAAAACTTAAACTTTTTAGCTTTAAAGTTCTGTCTGGGCCAGCCGCGGTGACTCACGCCTGTAAACCCAGCACTTTGGGAGGCCAAGGCAGGTAGATCACGAGGTGAGGAGTTCCAAACCAGCCTAACCAACATGGTGAAAACCCATCTCTTTTTTTTTGAGACAGAGTTTCGCTGTTGTTACCCAGGCTGGAGTGCAATGGCGCGATCTCAGCTCACCGCAACCTCTGCCTCCTGGGTTCAAGCAATTCTCCTGCCTCAGCCTCCCGAGTAGCTGGGATTACAGGCACGTGCCACCGTGCCCGGCTAATTTTTTGTAATTTTAGTAGAGACGGGGTTTCACCATGTTGACCAGGATGGTCTCGATCTCTTGACCTCGTGATCCACCCGCCTCGGCCTCCCAAAGTGCTGGGATTACAGGCTTGAGCCACCGCGCCCGGCCAATTACACACATTTTTAAAGGTCCATATCAAAGCAGCCCCCTATGAAAACGACATAAATCCCTCTTACTCATTTAAACTAATATAGATCCCTGTCGGCACCACTTCATCTTGTCTTACTTTATGTTACTGATGTTTGTGTTTTCTAGAGGGGAGGGGTCATAAATAAAGCATGTTTTTCATCATACCTTACGTATAACAGGCTTTCGATAAATATGCGCTAAATATCAAAGGAATATAAAGTATAATTTGACTTTAAATAGAACAATACCCAAAGTTTTCATGGACCATTTTTCAAAAGACCCATTCCCCCAAGATACTTAACCTACGATACTTATTTTACATAAGCTCTGTTACTTAAGCTAACAAATGATAGTTCAGAAAACTCATACACAGAGACATAAGGATATTTAGCTGTATGATATATATATGATATATTTTGTTACATCACCAGACTTGGCTTGAATGAGCAAGAATATCGCTTGCTTATTTTCTTGACATTCTTTTTTTACAAGGTTTGCTCTACAAATATATAAATATTAGTATATTAGTTATGGAAACAGATGCAGGAAAAATAGACAGACATAAATATAGTATGGGGGCCTGGACATAAACCAGGGATTTCAGAAATAGAAGCTGTGGAGATGCGTCTGGGAGGACGGTCCGTTTTAGCACATTTGGGCATGCATCTTTAAATAGGAGACACATTTCTGGAAGGAACATAGGGTCCTGTGGGTGAAGTATTGGGTTGCCTTGTTTTATATTTACTTGAGGCTATTACACAGAATCAACTACAGTGCAAAGGGAAAACAAAGACCAAGCGAGTTTGGATTTAGGGACATTAAGTATGCTTTGAACAGATCAGAGGCCCTGGACAGACGCCACCACAAAAGCAGCAGCATCTGGAAATGCACACACGTGCTCATCTCTTCGCATCACTTGGTGTGGTCTCCATGGTTACTAAATGAGTCATTCACTTCAGCCAACATTGATGTGATCAAAACAGCTTCATCAGAGCAAATTCCCAGCTCCTCTGAAGACGGACAGATTGTTGAGGGATGTCCACATTTGCATTGATAACCCTATGGCTTACGCTGTCGCAGTTACAGCTAACCAAATGCACGTAGTCAGTGGGTTTTGTTAATGACTTACTTTCGAAGTAATAACACTCACAAGCAGAAGTTAAAGACTTCAATAAATTCGGTAATTGGCTTTTTAACTACACGTTTGTGTCTGGCATTTATAATTAGCAAATCTTACTTATTTCAGAACGTTTGATTGTTTTGAAATTAGTGACATTAATAAGTTTGTTATCAGATTACTAAATTAAACTTTTATCAGATTATGTCTACATTAAAAAAGAAAAGCCTGAAGCATTATTAACTTTCTCTCAACAAGCTTCTGTAAGTAACTAGGTTTTCATTTGGAAATCAGCCTTATTTATCAGGGTTATCAAACCATTATGTAACAAAGAGCATGATTTCCAAAAACATCCATGATTAGGCTTCTTTTGTTTTGATACAATCAGGTTTGCTACACATTTTAACAGAAAGCGACAAATAGCTTGTTCAGAAAAAAAATAAAACCGCAGAAAAATCCACCTTCATCACTGTTTTGAGTTACTGATTAATGTTTGTCCCTGAATCTGCTCCAGACAGGTTGTGTGTGTGCTTTTTTTTTTTTTTTTTTGATAACTTTCACTGGAATCTGGTTGGCTTTTATGATTAAACCCATCCTTACGGTATAATCCTTGACTAGGAGTTAGATATTGAAAAACACTTAAAATATACATGGTCAATTTCTAATAATTTTTTTTTTCAGTAAACTTATGGAGAATAACTTTTGTGGTGATTATTAGAACACTCAAAAGATATTTCTGTTGCAAAAACCAAGTGCTTGCTTTCTGGGTCTGCGGGTCTATCCAGTCTGCCCAAGAACTGGATTCACCTAAGGTTCTCTCTTCCATGATGGAGCATGGAAGATTTTATGCAAAACCACTGACTGTGCTCCCCAAAGAAGGCTACTGAGTTGTGTACTGGAGAAAATCTGACCAGGAATTCATGCTTTCACATTCTGGTTCTACCATCTGTTACCCAGGCAAATATTTTCACCTGCCTGTGGGGTTGATAAAGGCTTCTGGCTTGCCAAAACAAAGAAACAAACAAAATGGAACCCCTGTATGTGTAGATGGGAATCACTTGAAAGTATTTTGCTAGGGCCCCGTCTTTGCCATTCCATCTAACCCTAGGAATCTTGATTGCCCTTGTGCTCTAGATGAATACTGATAATACTTCTTTCACCATCTGTTTTGCGCAAACATGGTGATCGGTAGGATTATTTTTGGTGAAGCAGCAAAACCACAGGGCTTTGTTTCTGAATCTGGTTAACCGAATGCCTTCCATATCCACCTGTCGTCACAAAATGATACACAGGAGCACTAATTACTTTAATCGGAGTCATTCCTACTTCTGAAGTTAATCATGGCGATTCTCTGCTCAGGAAGAAAATTAATTAAGATGCTATTTCCTTGTCTCCCATGGCGACATCTCCCAGGTTTCTCATTAAATCACCCATTCAGTGTTTGGTTTCGGTGCTTTGGAGCCAGGCAGACCAGATGCAAACCCCAGATGCATGTCCCGTCTGCTCCCTGAGGAGGCAGAGATGATGGCCTTGCTCCCACTGGCATCTCCAGCCCTGGACCGGTGCTGGCCGTACATGAGGAGACAAATGCATGTCTTCTGAGGGGAGTAAGTGGAGGAACAGATGAAATCAGTCCTTCCGTCTTTTCTTCCTTAGCTGAAAGCAGGATGATGATACCTATTTGCCACTGGTTGTTTTGAGGATTAAATCATAGATGTAACGCATTTAGCAGTGAAAGGGCACATGATAAGAATCCTATAAATGGAAGTTGTTCATCTTCCTGCAGGAAGGGCAGATCTCTGAGTCACTGAAACTGCTTCTTATTTCCCACTTTCCTTTATTTCCTTATGTGGTAAAGTGTAAGTCCCACTGACATTCAAAGAGCAATGTGCTGCTAACTTTTAAGTCTGCATATTTAAAAATGACAGAAAATCTAGTTGTCTCATTAACTATCTACTTGCGTCTTTCTGGGCCCGCTCAGCAGATCCCCACTTGCAGAGGACTGCCCTCCGAGTAACCGCAGACAGGGTTTCCTTCTGTAGTTCCACTTTCTGAATAAGTAACGAGGGGAACTAGACTCTCGGGGCCTCCTCTGCCTGCTTCGTCCTTATGGAGGTGCTGTGGGGAGAATACTCCTCACTGTCCTGTCGGGGGACGACCACTTTTCCACAGCCACGTGGATCTGTGTACTCGAGGTCAGCCACGTGGATCTGTGTACTCGAGGTCAGTCACGTGGATCTGTGTACTCGAGGTCAGCCACATGGATCTGTGTACTCGAGGTCAGCCACGTGGATCTGTGTACTCGAGGTCAGCTAATTCCAGGAAATAATCCACTCTAACGTTTGCTCAGATTCCCTAATTCTACTCTGGAATACAAGGAACAGTACCAGTCTTCAGTTTCCTGGGGGTGGGGGGGGCTCCTCACCTGTCCTCTTTTTCTTTCTACTTAGTCTAATGACTCAGCTTCCAGATGGTTCCGCCTAAGCTTAGAATGATCACGATCTACTTTGTAGAGAGAAAAGAAAACATTTCTTGTACAGTACAACTTATGTAATTTTTTTTCAGGGAAGTGAGGAAAACATAACACTCAGTGTAGAAGAATCTTTGGCTCTCACATCAGACATCGGTGTTTAGTACTCTCTCAGGGCTGTGTTGTAATTTACTTATTTATTCTCTAACCCCCTGTAGCTAGTGAAGTTAACATTTTCAAAGAATGTTTCATGATATGGAAAAATATCCTCAAAACAATGAAGTGAAACTACAAGGTACAAACCAGTACAGTGCAATTCTAATTCTTTTTAAAAGGTAAATATACTTTTGTTTTTTGAAAAAGAAATATTGTATTCCTAAAAGAGTTCATTTTATCATCTGGAGAGTGGGTTGAAATGCTGTGAAATTTAATTTCTTCATTATAGACTGTATTATTTTAATAAAAGCTTTTCTTTGGTGTCACCCATTGGGGGCAGCACCGAGCTGGGGCCCTGACCCTCGCTACCGTCCATCTGGCTGCACCGCGGCCAGCACTACATTCAATGAATTGTAACGGAATACTGATGACTCAGCATTTCTGCTGTGGGCAGGAAGTCCTTATGCGAGTCTCTTTGTAGTCCCTCCAAGAAATGATGCTCAGGGATTCCTTGGGTAACCTGTACAGGCCTTGGAGAGGACAATCAGGTTGCAGCAGTCAGTTTGCATTGGGCCATCCCAGAGCTAGAACAAAGGGACAGGTTAGCTCCTAGAGTCCCAGAGGTCACAGACTTGGGCAGGTCCAGGCACTAGGTACAGCTCTGTCTTTGGAGCTGGACATCCAGGTACCCGGCTGCCTCCTGGGAACAGGTGAGCCTTCATCAACCATCATAAAGACATCCAGGTACCCGGCTGCCTCCTGGGAACAGGTGAGCCTGCATCAGCCATCGTGAAGATAGCCAGGTACCTGCCTGCCTCCTGGGAACAGGTGAGCCTGCATCAGCCATCGTGAAGATAGCCAGGTACCTGGCTGCCTCCTGGGAACAGCTAAGGCTGTATCAGCCATTGTGCAGCCTCGAAAGGCTTCATCCTGACATAGCAGCAGACCAGGTTCTCCCTAAACTGCATTGTTACTGACAAAACAACTTAAGAAACAACCAATGATATCTACTTGAGCATTTTCCTCATGCAGGCCATTAAACAGGATGCTGCTCTCCGGGAACAAATGACTCATGCAAATGACTATTTTGTAGGTTTTTCTCATGGTCAAACAGCCATGGATCTTTTAATAGCTTTATTTTAACTCAGTCCCAATGGTTAATTCAAATCCTTTCTGTCATCAGTGATACCCAGCGCTTACTCCAGTACAGTCTCATCTGGACAGATTCAGATGCGGAGGCTCTAATGTTGCCCACCAGAGGAGGAGGAGCTGGAACCTAGGAAAACAGCTCAGATGCTTCATGCAAATGAGGAAGCTCAATTGGCTTCCAGTGAAAATACCTCACACATCATTTTCTCTTGTCTCTACTTGCCAAAATATTTATAAAATATCTTTGCACAGTCATACCTAACTAAGCCTCTTGGTATTTATTTTTTCAGTAAGATTCTCTGATGCAATAAGCAAGCACTGGCTTTTAGAAAGTGTCTCTCTCCCTCCCTCCCTCGCTGCCCCCGCCCCCGTCTCTCTCTGTCTCTCTCTCTCTCTCTCTGTCTGTCTCACTCTAGATAGACAATCAAATCAGTGTGCAGATGAAGGACCAAGAGTATCACAAAGTTGTTATTGTAACTTGTGGATAATAACTTTCCAAAATCTGATATCTGTGCTCCAATATCTGACTTCCTTTTTTGAAAAATACGCACATGTGAAACCTGATTTACAAATGAGGAAGTTAAACCTTTCCTTGTGAAAGTAATATGAGTAGAAAATGCAAAGTTCGGTGGAGACTGGTGATCTCCTAAGTGATTTGCATGAAAATAAGTTATTCCCAGGAATTCTGAAACTCTCCAAAGTCAGAACACTCCAGAGGACACATCAGGCTCTAGAAAAACTCATTCCCTTGGAAGATAGTCTCAACAGCATGTGTGAACAGAAAGAGCACCGAAGTGTGACAGAGTGCTGAAGAAGGTGACAAGCATGATCACAGCACTCAGGAAAAGTAAGTTGAAGGCTTATGTGGATATTCATATAGCTGCCTTCCAGGGTTTCAGACGTTCACGATTTCTCAGGGAGACCAAAGTGCAAGGGGTTATTAGTCCTCTGGGTTCTGGCTTCACTCAGAAATAGCCCAGACCACAGGTGTCAGTCCTGCCCAATAGACATCAGGCCCCCTCCCGGGGCCCCTGCAGAGTGGGTCAGTGCTGTGGATGTGGGAAGGGGTGAGTGTTGGGTTTGGAATGAAAGGCTGTGTCTTGAGCTTACAGTAGATAATTTAGAGCTGCTTCTTGCTTAGAGATGACCCAATGCCCAAAAGTAGCCATTGTGGGCAAGTCGTGTTCCCAGAAAGATATGTTGAAGTGCTTCCTGACCCCCAGTACCTGTGAGAGGGACCTGATGTGGAAACAGGATCTTTACAGATGTAATCAAGTTAATTGAGGTCACACGGAAGTAAAGTGAGCCCTAAATCCAAGGACTGGTATTCTTATGAGGAGAGAGAGATTTGGAGACAGATTCATAGAGAGAACATTGCGTGATAATGCAGCAGAGACGGATGATGCTGCCATCAGCCGAGGACGCTGGCAGCCACTAGAAGCGGGAAGAGGTGAGGACGGAGCCTTCACAGGCAACGCTGCCCTGAGACACCTTGACCTCAGACTTCCAGACCTCCACGTGGAGTGTGAGACAATAGATTTCCGAGGTGTTAAGCCACCCACTTGGTTGCACTTTGTTTCAGCAGTTTTGGAAACGGATACAGTGGCTCAAACAGAGCCTCTAGGTGTCTCTTCTTTTGCAATGCAAAGCCTGCACCAATGCGACCTGAAGGGATAAGAAAACTAAATAAATTTGCTTTTGGGGAGATAGATGTGGGTAAATTTCTCTATGTTGAATTAGATGAGTGCTATAAGGTGGTAGTAAATTCCAGATACCCCTCGACCGTGGTGATTTCAGAAAGAGGGCAAGGAGGCCTGGGAGCCAGCAGGCCAGCAGGGGGTCTGCCCCCTGGCCCTGAAGCAGCCAGCAGCGATGTCCAAGCAAGGGGCCCATCCTGTGCTTCTCTGGAGTCCCACTGAGCGGAGCCCAGTGGAGAGCCAGGAAGCTGCACCTCGGTGGGTGGAGGGGCTTAGAGGGGCTGAGACAAGGTATGCGCACGGGATAAGGCATAACTGGTTCTCTGTGAAGCATCAGTGAGCAAGAGGCATCCTCTAGAAGAGGTAGACACTACCTGGGAAGGGAGAACAGCGTGAAGGAAGGAGCTTTAGGACAAGGGTCCTCGGCGATAGTTTCCTCCCCATGTTCCTTAGACCCACAGCGTGATATTCCACTCCAAAATAAGGCCGAGTGAAGAGTTCAAAAACAATCACTCTTGGAGAAAAAGAGCAAGTTATCTTGATATGCTTGCTTTCTCCTGGCCTCACCTCTGACGTTCCCCTGGCTTCTTCAAATCCATCAGCCCAAATCAAGGATATCAAGACAGAAACGCACAGAGTGAATGTGCAGGGGAGCTCAGGGCATGCGCATACTCTTTGGCGCCCACGGGCTTATTTTCTTGACTTACTGGGAAATCTTTTTGTTAAGGTGCATGCGTTCAATTTCTTCCTGGCCTCATCAGCCCCAAGCCCAGGCAGTGATGGTTCCCCGCGAGGACAGCGTACCTTCTGAAGAAATGCACCCAGATCAGAATGGTATATGAGTCTGTCCTATTCTCGCTCTAGAAAAGAAATGTCACAATAAATAGGTGGGTGGGGTCTGCCCCACACTCCCCAAAACAGCCCAAACGGCGGCGGTGAGATCAAACTGAGGACGTTATCATCATACACTCTCTTCTTTCCACAGTTGGATACCTACCTGCTTCCCAGAACAAACACCGTGGAAAGGAAACTGTGTGAAAACTTAGGACTTTTAGTGTGTTACATCCTACAATTAGTCACCATCCGCTAACTATACGGAAAAGGCTGACTTGGGCTGCTTAACTCAGAGTTGGTTTCAGGTGGGGGGCAAAGCAGGCAGTGTGACACGGGCAGCCCCGTGGTGGCTTTTGCTGATTCAGCTCCTCTTTCCTTGCCCCCTATTTAATATAAAGTTCCTCTAACAAAGTTTCCTGTGTGGCCACTGGTCAGCATTTTAATAGAATGGAGGCTTGCGGTACAGCCAAGGCCAGTGCTAGCGCCTTTGCACCTGCCATTCCCACCACCTCCTTGCTTTTCCAGTCCTTTCCAAATCTGCATAGGATGGTGGGGAGAGGAGGGAGATAGAAAGGTGAGAGGGAGGCAAAGTCATTTCCAGCATTTTAAGGTCAGCTCTCCCCAAATGCTCTCTGTCCACACCCCTCCTCCAAGACCTTCCCTCCAGCTGAAATGCTCGCTTGCTCCTGGAGGATCCCTTCCTTCTCTAAATTTGGCAGGAAGCTTCTGTTGCAGACTCTTTTTACTACTGGAATTCCCTTTCAGGGACTGCTCTCTGCCACTTACAGGGCTGCAGCAGCTCACCTGACCATTTAAGGCTCTACGCTGCGCTCACAGAAAATGAGCACACTCCTCTTTCAGATGCCTTATATTTTATACAAGCTCTGTGCATTTTCCAAGCACAGGATTGACTCTCATGGGCAGGAATTTGAGACCAGGTAGGAAAAGAGAGTCACAGGGTGCAGGGGAGCTGCTTGGTGGCTGGCGGGAACTTGCCAGGGATCCTCATATCCCTTCATGAGGTAGTTGCTTAGTCAACCTATTTCAAGGGATGGCCCTGATTTCACGGTGAAAGGCGATGCATGTTTCTGCAGATACGTCAGTGCTCTAACAGCAACGTGGCCTCTGCTTTGACGTCGTAGGAGGTTTGCTTCCATTGAATCATAGTAAACTATTTTTTTGCTTCTTGGCAGAGTATTATTTGCAGATATCTGCAGATTTGGGAGGAAAGCTTTTTTTTCCTAAATGGAATTATCTTGAAAACAAGGGGAAGAAAGGGCAAACACACACATACACACACACTCTCACACACTCACTCACACACACTCTCGCACACACACTCACACACACTGACTCGCACACACACACTCACACCGACACACTCTCTCACACACTCACACACACACTTACACCGACACACACTCTCACACACTCACACTCACACACACTCACTCATGCACACTCACACACACATGCAAACCTTCCCCCAAATCCTTCCAAGTCTTCATTCTATTTAAACTATTTGTAAATAATACCTGATGAGAATCTCACTGAAAACACATTTGTTTTTATGTTAATTTTGTTCATTTGACATGTCTGGATCATATCATGAAAATATCCACTGTGTGTACGTTTGTGTGTGTGTGTGTAATTTTGTTTCCTTAGTCCATGATGGATTAGAGTAAGTAGTTTATCTATAGATAACTAAAATTCTGAATATGTCTTCATGAAGTTTACCTACACAGTTGCAATTAACATGTATCCCGGAAACTGTTTAAATTTTATTTTTAATACAATCCTAATGTTGCTGAGTTCCCAGCAACACAATTATTTATTGCAGCCAGCATCTGCTGCGTTTACTATTACAGCAAGCTCTTTTCCAAGTTCTTATGTCAATAACACACAGGTAGGGCTGCGATATTTCCCATTTGTGGATGGAGAAGCAGAGCCACGGACAGGTGCCAAGTCACCCGGGTCTCAGTGGTGGGAGGGGGCTCTCCCCAGAGACAGCCTGGCTCAGATAGACTCTCCAGTGCTGCCGCACAAGGGACCCTTGTCATCGTCCCACAGAATCTGCCTCGTCATTGCTTCTTAGGAGCTGAGATACTGTCAGTGAGAGACAATCTCAATACACTCTGTGGTTTTGTCACCCTAACAAAGACCAGTCTTCATGAGGGTGGTGTCCCGCAAGCCTGGGCTTGTGTTAAAATTAAAAAGTGTGCTTTGCACCTAAAGCAGTCATGGGATTAAAACAAGCAGCAAATGGATGCTATCATGTGAAAGTCTTCCCTGGCCTGTGAGTGCCCTGGGAAATACAAAGGTGAAAGAAGCCTGTCCACGAAGGAACTGGGCATTCTGGAGGATCCTGGGCAGACCCTAAGACCCCAGGGAAAGTAGGAAGAGAAGGCACATTTTCAGGAAAGGTTGAAGCCGGTGTCAGTTAATGATGGCAGTGTCGGTGTCTGTTTTTACACTTTCAATGGTCTAAAAATGGGGCTTTGGACAAAACACCTTTCCCAAATGAAGCCAAGGCCTGCTCCACTACAGGCACAGGGTAGGTACTGTGGGTGCCAGCCAGCCTCCCTCAGTTTTCCAGAGTCTTTCCTGGGGTCCTACTTGGCTCAGGGCTCCTGGAACACAGCCCACCAGCTGACACTGGGGGATTCAAGCCTGTGCTCAAGGTTCACACGCCCGTGTGTGCCACAAACAATGCAGAGGAGAAAGACATCATCCACACGAGATCCTGCCCTCAGCAGGGACTTGGAGAATCAGGAGCTCGATAGTCCACAGTTGGGGAGACTGAAAGTTTCTCCGACCAGCAAGGCCGCTCATTTTACCTAACAATACCACACCCACTGGTCCCACTGCTAACATTTCTACTTCAAGTTAGCAAGCCGAGAAAAGCCCTGCAAAGTGTCTGAGTTCCAGGTTGCTCTTAGCGACATCTATAATCTGCGCTTAACCTCCTTCCCTGTAACAGTACCTGGAGACCTGGCAATGCTCGTCGACAGCAGGATTGCCCACGATTTCTCCCTTTTCAGCAAGAATTTAAGTGCTCCAAATGGAGCGCTTTACTGTTTTCAAGGCAAGATAGAAGGAGAGGTTAATCTTGCTTAGAATTTCCTCTGCTTTCAAGTTCCGGGTTGGGGTGCAAAGAGGTACAGAACTGCAGCTGCCCAGGGCTGGCTGGGGCCGGGGTGTGGGGAGCAGGGGTCTCCCCTCTCCTCCATCAGTCAGCACAGTCCGCTCCTTTACTAGAATCATTGCCTTCCCTGGATGGCTGTAGCGTTTAGGGAGGCCTGTGCTGAAATACAGGTACAGTTCAAAAGAAATTCCATTAAAATAAAGTGGGCAGTGGGGAGAAAGCGGGAATTCTGACATAAAACATTAAACCTGAAATGCTGTCTGGTCAAAACCTGGACAGCTATAGGACCCGTGAGAGCTCGGAGACCCTGCTTCTGAAGCGAGGGTGGGGAGCTGAGGGGTGGGGCCCTCAGCAGGGTGTCAGCCCAGCGCCAGCCGAGAAGGCGGCTGCCTGTGCGGGGTTGGGCCCTGCACAGGTGCGCGGCAAGGGCGAAGGACCTTCCCATCGACCATGCAAAATCTTCACGAAATCAGGATCTGTCTGTGGTCTAAAGATCGAGACCTCACGCTGAGTTCTGAGGTAAAATGGGAAAACCATCTTCATAGTACGGTGAAGTTTCCTGCCAATAAGCAAAACTTTCCACCCCCTGCGCAGCCACAGAAACACATTTGGGAGCTCCAGGGAGGAGGTGGAGGAGCACGGGCCCCCCCAGGGCAGGGCAGGGCAGGCTCAGGAGTCTCTTCCAGTGGCAGTGACACTGCTTTGTGAAATGCACACACTACCGGATGGAAAACTGAGAGGGAAGCCACAGCGTTCAGAAGGAATAATCACAGAACGTTTTTGGTATTTCCACGGCTCCCTCGACATCTGCCTACACTTCCAAGTTAATCGAGGCAGCCTGTTCACGTGGCGTTTTGAGCCAACACAAATCCTTTGCTGGCCCTAGCAGAACACGCTTTCCACATTTAAAGCAATTTTCGTGTAAATGACTGTGCCGTTGACCTCCCAGGGTCATTCAGATATTTGCTGAGAAGCTGGCTGCTTTCGGAATTTTCTTAGAATGCCATATATTTCATTTTTGTGCAGGACAGATGACAGGCCAGGCGCTCCAACGGGAGCTGAGTTCATTTAACTAATTCCTGTCAGGCGATGGGAAGTGACGGGATTCATAGAGCCAGTCCCAGCCCTGAGACTTTCCTTCTTCCAAAACAGAAAAAACAAAACATGCTGTGTGGTTTTGCAACCAGGCAAGTTCTGAAATATTTTTAAGCTTTCTACTTTGCCAAGTGTTTCATTAAAAACTATTTTATTTCTGTTTGATGCCAAAAAAATGTCACCCCCAAATATTTTTTCCCATATCTGGTCACATGTCCAGGACTTTTTCTTTTCTAAGAATAAATAATTCTTCTGGGTTATAAAAATGCCACTTGCTCTATCAGATTAAACATATCTTTATATAGAAAAGGCATTTGAAACATTCCACAAGTGGGTCTAAGGGAGGAGTCTTACTTGATACAAGTTTGTTAATTTTGATTAAATATTAAGTCTTGAATTCTTTTTGTGACTCTCACAAAGTTCAGGCAGATTTTGTAACACTTTCAATCCTTTTTTCGGTATCCATATACCGTTTCCTTTTATTAGAAAGCACTAAAGAAGAATTGATTTCTGTCTTTGGCCAAAATAATATGTTGGATATGATACCAGTGCAAGGGAACCCTCTGGGTTCCCTTCTCTATTTGCATAGTTAGCTGGAGTTAGAACGTTCAGCTCTCAGGGATTCAAGAACTCTAGCATTAAAAAAGCGTGAACTTGCAAATGAGCTGTCAAGGTTCACAGCGAGTGGAGAATGCGGCCCAGAGCTGACTTGTCTCCATCCTGGTGTTCTATTGGTCCTGCTGCTAGGTAAAGCTTGGGTACATAGGAACACTGAAAAACAGCTATTTGTATGGGTTGGACTGGCATTTTCTTTTTTACCAGTTAAAATGGTAATTACAGTCACAAAGTCAAAAAGCTGAATAAATGGTCTTAGAGTTGGAAACAAAGGGCAAAACAAAACACGGGCTTGGAAAAGCAGTAACAGCTGTACACCTAAAATGTGCCACAGTTCGGAGAGAAATGCATTGCAGGGCATGAGCTCTTGTAAAGCCACTAAGGGCCTGGTGTGATTAATATGCTACGGATTTGAAACTTAACGTTGGGCAACTTAAAAGGCATGAATTTGTTACTGATATTTAACTAATCATTGTACATGAATCTCCTGCAAGTGAAAAGCAGTCTAAGTTGATCTGTAATGTTACTGCTGGTGAGCGGGGTAATTCTGAAAATCTGTGTGTTTACTGGTGTGTGAGGGGACGTGCACACTGAGGTGTGTGTTCAGGGAGGGGGCTTCTGGTCCTTTACAAATGATTCCTTCTAAACTTCCTGGTTTTCAAATCTTCATCACTCTTTTTAAAATCTAAAAATGCAGGCTTATAATACATGGAGAGCACATTGCTATGAGGAGATGAGGCACTTCGGAGAGCACATGGCACTGATTGTGAAATGCCACAAAGTTGCTTCAGAATGTGCCCAAATTATCTGAAAGAATAATGATACTCTAAGAAACTTCAGGACGCAGCAAGCTGTTTTGCTTGTCTTCGACCCACTGTCACCCTGCCACAAATCGAGCCTAATCAGATTTCCATTCGTTTCCCATCTTATCAGTATATGACCCCTCCCCCTCATGCACGAGGAAATTGTTCTTTACATCACGAAAATATCAAGCATCTCCAAACACTTACGTTTTGTTGAGCCGGGTCTCCCATGGTAAAATGGTAGAATGCAACACGGTGAGTTTGCTTCTTAGGAATGGCAAATCAGCATCGCGATGCACTCAGACCCGAAATAATACCCTTCATTTGCTGCAATTGGTTTAGTATCAGTGCTATAAAAAATAGATGATGGAAAACTGGAGCCCTAGACAGAAATACAAGTCTGCCACGTGTGGCTTGTGCAGGAACGGAGCAGAGAGAAGCGGTGGTCTTGTCTACACATCACACTTGGGCTTCACCCATGCTGACAAGGGGAAGCACATGTGCAGTGGACACATGCTGTCAGGACATTCATCCCTGCTGGCACATAAATGGCAGCAAGCTACACATAAGAACTCCTGTAAGAATTCAAGTGGCACAGAAACCTGAGCCTGTGGAATATCACTGTGGAGAGGGCAGACCCAGTTCTTTACCATGCTCTTTGCTTTTGCAAAGAGGTAATTTCCAACTCAAGAATGCTCTGTGGCTTTGGTGTAAAGAAAGCTGAAAGTCAGTGAAATAGAGCCTTGAAGTTCATCATCCAGTTTGTGCTGCAGAAGGAAGTGAATGTTGGGAGCCACAAATGCAAAATAGGCAGCTCAGCCCAACATTAACTCGGCCCAGCACTAACTCAGCCCAGCACCAGCTTAGCCCAGTACTAACTCAGCCCAGTACCAACTTAGCCCAGTACTAACTCAGCCCAGCACCAACTTAGCCCAGAAGTAACTCAGCCCAGCACCACCTCACCTCAGGACTAACTCAGCCCAGCACCACCTCAGACCAGCACTAACTTGGACCAGCACCAATTCAAATCCCCACCAACTCAAATCAGCACCAACTCAGACCAGCACTAACTCAGACCAGTACCAACTCAGCCTAGCATGCGCCAATCCTTTGGCATAGACTCAGACTCCAAACATGTAGAGAAAGTCTAACCAAAATTTGTAAAATTAGAACCTGTGGTCAGTATCTTGACTAAATATGACTCTGTCTATGAAAACAAATAGGCATAATGTGACATAAGACAGTAAAAGGGGCATCATTAGAAACCTTTAGCATTGGGCCAGGCACGGTGGCTCATACCTGTAATCCCAGCCCTTTGGGAGGCCGAGGTGGGTGGATCACTTGAGATCAGGAGTTTGAGACCAGCCTGGCCGACATAGTGAAACCCCGTCTCTACTAAAAATACAACAATTAGCTGGGCGTGGTGGCGGGTGCCTGTAGTCCCAGCTACTCAGGAGGCTGAGAATCATTTGAACCCAGGAGGCGGAGGTTGCAGTGAGCTGAGATTACACCATTGCACTCCAGCCTCGGTGACAGGGAGACTCCATCCCAAAAAAAGAAAAAAAAAAAAAAGAAACCTTCAGTGTTAGCATTATGTCAGAAAGGGCAAGAGAACTGAATGAGAAAGGCAGAGAGAGCAACAGGGGGACATGCATGGGAGGTACTTTTTGCTTCCTCAGTCCTGCGACTGCATTAGGAGCAGAGGACACACCTGAGAGCTGCCCTCTCCTCACTGTTCTTTCCTTTTTTTTTTTTGAGAGACAGTCTCGCTCTGTCACCCAGGCTGGAGTGCAGTGGCATGACTTTGGCTCACTGCAACCTCTGCCTCTCAGGTTCAAGCGATTTTCCTGTGCGTGGCTCATTTTTGTATTTTTAGTAGAGACGAGGTCTTGCTACGTTGGCCAAGCCGTTCTAGAACTCCTGACCTCAAGCGATCTGTCCGCCTCGGCCTCCCAAGTGCTGGGAATACAGGCGTGAGCCACCACGCCTGGCCTCTCCTCACTCTTCATCACACACTGCTGCTCTGTGGCCCTGCTTGGACACAGTAGCAGGGTCTACATAAAATAAATTGAAATACTTTTCTTTCATTATCTGCTTTACTTTTGGTCCATCACACTGGAGATACCCAGCCAGAAATCACACACTGGCTGCTTTCTAGGAGCCAACTGGAATGCTCGACCTTTGAGGGAAGTATTGAGGGCTCACGGTCTCCGGCCCCACTGGTCCTCCGCTCACGGACCCTGGCCTCTGCTCACTTTGTCTCACAGCCTACGCTGCCCAGCTGTCCATGTTTGATGCAGCCACTGGTCCTGCCAAGCCTGCAGCCCTCCCATCCACTGACTTGCCTTTCTCTGAAATCCACATCTTGGCTTTCCCGCGTTGTTTCTGATTGGACTTGTCTCTCTGGCTCGTTTTCTCCGAGAATTCTGGTGAAGACGATAATCTCTAGCACTCAGGGGCCAGCTCTGGCTCCAGTGGTTTGGGGGTGATGTTCAAACAGCCCCTGAGAATCTTATTTTTCAGGCCTATTGACTGGACTTTAGGGCTAAAGCAAGCGGTAAATTAAAAAACAAAACAAAGCAAAGCAAAAACAACTGACCTGGCTGGGCGCAGTGGCTCACGCCTGTAATCCCAGCACTTTGGGAGGTCGAGGCAGGTGGATCACCTGAGGTTAGGAGTTTAAGACCAGCCCGGCCAACATGGTGAAACCCCATCTCTACTAAAAATACAAAAATTAGCCGGGTACGGTGGCGGGCTCCTATAATCCCAGCTACTGGGGAGGCTGAGGCAGGAGAATTGCTTGAACCTGGGAGGCAGAGGTTTCAGTGAGTGGAGACTTGCCACTGCACTCCAGCCTGGGCGACAGAGTGAGACTCCATCTCAAAACAACGGCAACAACAAACAACGGCTGGTGTGAGTGACCAGACGCGCCCAGGAGCACGACTGTGCAGACACTGCCCGCCTTTCAGTCTCACTGCCGCCACTGATTGACTGCTTACCCTGACATATCACAGGATGGGAATAATTACAGCACCTACTTCATAGGTTGCTCTGTTACCCATCTGTTTCTTCATTCCTTCGGTAAATATCTATCGGGAACCCACTACTTCCCAGACGTACGGATTCAGAAACATCCAGCACAGATTAAGGGTCCACAACCTCATGGACTTCACATTCCAGCACATGTTTCTTTAAGGATCCAGTAAGATATACCCCTACCCTGTACATCATAGAGCCTTTGACGCAGTAAACACTCATGTGCCACTAGCTATTATCACAGTAACAATAAAAATAAACTTCTAGCAAAGGTTTTAACTGGATGAGGTGAGACTCATAATTAAAGACATATTTGCTATAGTGAAAAGGAGGGAAAATGTAGGAAAGTCGGGGAAGAGAAATAATTGCTAAAATTGTTCATGAATCTGACACGGGAGATTCTGAGCGTGTCCTAAGCCTTGGCCTGTGCTATTTGATGTGACACTGCACACCTGGGACACGTGAATTATGAGGTTTAGACCATCTGCACACTACCTGACACACTCCACAGCTGTACAACCTGCAGCATGAGTCAGCACCATCAGCATGAATCAGCACCGTCCTCACCTCTAGAAAGCCCAGCGGGCAGAGCAATGGCACCTCCTAGCCTTTTGGGCGTGGTAGGGACCAGCTTGATCTCGATCTAAACCTTAGATCTCAAGGTCAGAAAGGGGGTTCGGTTGAGGTTCTGGAGTGCTACTCTATTAGACACATTGTCCTTTTTAAATTTTATTTTTACAATAATTTATATTTATTATTTTATTTTTTGTGGCATCCTAGTGAGGCAGGCTAGCTTGTCAACATGCTGCTTAGAGGAAATTTGCTGTGAAGTCATTTGAGCTCACTAAATTTTGGTGTAGCATGAAAACCCAGACTGTTTTCAACTCTCTCTTTGGCACACCCACTTGATTCCTGATAGTGCTGTTAATTTTGCAAAGGTTTCCCAATTTGCTTCCCAGTTGCTACCTGGGACGGTGAAGAACAAAGAACCCCGCGGAAGCAAGCAGCCTCAAAACCAGGGTGAGCTCTGTAATGGCTTCTTCCGCAATGTCCTCAGTGCTGAGGATGAAAACACAGAGCTAACGACTGGGATACACAATGACTTATCACCTCCTTTCCGTGCACACACCCAGTAGTTTAGCTTCAAAATCTACTGAATCACATCATATTCCCCTCCCAACTCCCACGAATGCTACATGAGAGAGGGTTCAGGTATGCAATGAGTGGCTGGAAGGACAAACTAAGATTCCAGTCATGAGTTCCTCCTCCTCCTGATTCAGATTTATTTATTTATTTATTTATTTTGAGATGGAATCTCTGCCAGGCTGGAGTGCGTGAGGGCAGTGGTGTGATCTCGGCTCACCACAACCTCCGACTCCCTGGTTCCAGCGATTCTCTTGTCTCAGCCTCCTGAGCAGCTGGGGTTGCAGCCATGCACCACCGCATCCAGTTAATTTTGTATTTTAGTACAGACGTGGTTTCACCATGTTGGCCAAGATGGTCTTGATCTCCTGACCTGGTGACCTGCCCGCCCCGGACTCCCAAAGTGCTGGGATTACAGGTGTGAGCCACTGCGCCTGGCCTCAGATAATTTCTTCTTCTTCCATCCTCCTCCTGTCTTCCTTTCTTTCTCTCCTTCGAACCTTATTCTTCCTCCTCCTCCTCTTCCTCTCCCCCTCATCTTTCCCCTTTTCCTCCTCTTCTATGTCTTTGTTGTCCTTCCTCCTTCTTTCCCTTCCTTTCCTCCTCCTTCCCCACTTCCTCCTTTTCCTTATCCCCCTCCTTCTCCTCTTCCTCCTCTTCCTCCTCCGTTCCCTTCTCTTTTTTGTTATCCAATCTCCAATTTTCACTTCCTAAAATTTCATGTGGTTGGATGCTATTATAATTATTCAATTACACGGTGATTACATGAGGGCTGGTGGTTTGAAACAATGTACCCTCTTGTTGGCGTTACTGCATTCAAGTGGAACTTGAAACCTTAGGAGGTCGGTGCAGGCTTTTCCAAGGTCCCCAAGAGTACTTCGTGGGTTTTGGATCCAGGTTTCTGTTTCACTAAATCAGCATATTACTCTAGTCTATAGTGTACTATCAAGATAGCGATCGTCTATTGACTGTTTTACACTCTGCATTATGAAAGGAAATCTATGATTTTGATTGAATTTCATGGGAGAATATCTTTGTTCAGATCATTACTCGTCCTTAGCTCAAATCAAACAATGAAGTGATGTCATTCTTGCAAACTATGCAGACAGGTGGTGGTACTAATGAGCCTGCCACATTGGATTAATCTTTGAATTGTCAGAATCTCAGAATGAGAACTTCCCACAAATTCAAAACTGGTGGACTGGCAACTTGGACCATTCAGAGATGAAATTATATCATGACATAAGAAGCCTAATGGAATGAATGGCCACTATGCATTAAAGACCAGGCTGCTAAAACCTAGCCCCTACCATTCACACTTTTTTAAAATTGTGAAACATGATTTTCCCTCCACCCTAAAGAAGACCCTTTGGCAAGGGCACAGGCACTAAGGGTGAGCCTTGCTTCGGATTGGAGGCTCAGAAGAGAGAGTCATATTAAAGTCGTTCAATCTGATCTTTGCCCCGGCTGCCTGTGACTTTGTTGGGCAGCTAGTGCTAAGGAGGGGGTAAAGAAAGCAGAGGACACATTTGGACCAGCCCAGGGGTGGGCAGTACCTGGCCGCTCTCCTTGTGTGATGTGGTGGCTTGTTCTGAGCTGTGTGGGCATACGCAGTGGGCATGTCTCCACTGCAGCCAGGGAAGATTGATGTGGGACTAACCAGGATAGAGGGGGAGGAGCTGCTGGGAAGATGCCCGAGCAGGTGCTGTCAGGGGAGACCAGGGAAGCGGCGTCTCTGTCCAGGAGTGCATGCCGGTGGTAAGGACACCACCAACCTGAACGTGACCAGTAAGAACACAAACCAGACCTCCCAGACGTCTCCCACAAGTGAGGAGAGACCAGGGGCTGCTCTAATTTTTGGCTTTCACACCTTTTAGACAGATGTCTTGAAAAATGTCTGTTTCACTTGCATTAGGAATTAATCATGTTCCAGAATTATGGTCAGGTAGACGAGGAGGACCGAAGCCACAGCAGGCTCCTTTTGACCTCACATCACCTCTTCCTCATAGCACCTGTGCACCCAAGGTGCAGACCCTGATTTGATGGCAACCTACTACAAATCTACCTAGACTGCAAGCTGTCACACTATACTTAAGAGCTATTTTTAGTAGAATACTTAGATTAATGCTTGGAGAGAATTTAAATTTAAATATTATTTTCACAGCTAAAAGACAAAATAGCAATAGACAAATGCATTCTCTTTTTGGTTTTCTCTGGCCGATATATTTCATTTTTAAGCCTGTTACCCCCCTCCCAATTTGAAGACATCCCTCTTATAGAGTAGGCACAAGAATACACATAAAAACATGAGGTCAAGTGTAGCTGGGACATAGTACACCCCAGGCTGCCTGTGATGAAAGCCTGTTTGACTGGTCGCTGCAGTTACCACCTCTTGGCCATGACTGTTCCTGCCATTTTGGCCTCTCTGAAAAGTCAGGCGGACTCGGCCATCATAGATATGTTTCCTGGTCATGTTTTGGTTCTCTCTATAAGAGAAAAAAAAAACGGTATCCCCAAAGTCCTAACTGTATCCTCCCACTCTGTGAATACAGAAAAGGCAGCAGCAGAAGAAATAATAGAAGAAATAAGAAAATGACAGAAGCATGGAAGGAAAAGTAGCAGGTGAGGTTTCATCAGGGCAGCCTTCGGGTGAGATTTACAGGAGACGACGTTTTCTGTGCCTCTGTGGCCTGAAAGGCAGTGGAAGGAGGAGTCGCCAATGACAGAATTCAAACACTCGTAGTTGTGCATCAAAGTCCTCCCTGGACATCACCACGAGGCATGGTTTTAGGTTGTTTTTCTGAAGGGCAATGCGTTTCTAGGGTTCCATGTATTCTCTTTTATCCAGTTAGAGTTTCTTTTTTCTTTTCTTTTTTGAGACAGAGTCTTACTCTGTCACCCTGGCTGGAGTGCAGTGGGACCGTCTCGGCTCACTGCAACCTATGCCTCCTAGGTTCAAGCGATTCTCCTGCCTCAGCCTCCTGAGGAGCTGGAACTACAGGTGTGTGCCACTATGCCTGGCTAATTTTTGTATTTTTAGTAGAGACGGGGTTTTACCATGTTGGCTAGGCTGGTCTTGAACTCCTGACCTCAAGTGATCCTCTGATCTTGGCCTCCCAAAGTGCCGGCATTACAGGCATGGGCCACTGCACCTGGCCTTATCTAGTTAGAGTTTCTTAGGTGGGAATGGAGTCGGTGGTTCCAGGCTGGGCTGAGCTAGGACGAACTGAGGAATGCGTCCTGGGGTTGACAGATGGCGAGGAATACCCAAGCAAAATATTCTCGTGCGAGGCTTAGACTCTGTAAGAAACTATCACGAGAAAGAAGAAGAGGCTTTCTTCTCCGTCAACCAGACTTCTCCCCAGATTAGTTGCAGCCTTGTCATGGGCTGAATTGTGTCCTCTCAAATTCATGTATTGAAGGCCTGGCCCCTGGGACCTCAGAATGTGCCTGTACTCTGTATTTGAAGACACGGACTTTGGGGGGAGGAGTTAGACTGACATCATGAGGGTTGGGCCTTAACCCAGACTAGCTGGTGTCCTTTGAAAGAAGAGGAAATCTGGAGACACACACGAGACACCAGGGAGGCATTCATAGAGGAAAGACTATGTGAGGTCACAGCAAGACGGTGGCTGTCGGCAAGACAAGGACGGAGGCTTCGGAAGAAACAGATCTGCGGTCACCTTGGTCTTGGACATCGGGCCTCCAGAACGTTGAGGAATAAATTTCTGCTGTCAAAGCCACCAGTGGTACTTGTTATGGTACCCAAGCGGACTAATACGACCTGCAGGCTTCACACGATGAACAAGGGATGTGACTTTACTGCAGGACCAGTAATCTGAATTTCTTGCAAATGCTTGAGTGTAAGCTCAGCTAGGCTTTCAGTGATCTGGCTGGAAAGAAGCGGAGGGCACGAGTTCATGGCAGTGTGCTCAGGGGTACCTGGCCCCTCTATGTAAGAGCCCCGTAGAAGACAAGGTGCTCTGGTCCTATCTTGGGGGCAGCGGCAGCTTCCAGGACACCACCACCACTGGTCTCTTGCTGCTCCCCTCTTGGCTCTGGACAGATGAGGCAGGCCCATGGAGGTCAGGATATAGCTACATGGGTTATGACCACAGTGGTTTCTCCTCATCCTCCTCCAGCTTGCACTACTCCGTGCCTGGAACAGTGAAAAATTGGCCTTTGCTCAGGCATGGTGGCTCATCCCAGCACTTTGGGAGGCCGAAGCGGGTGGCTCACCTGAGGTCAGGAGTTCAAGACCAGCCTGGCCAACTTGGTGAAACCCAATCTCTACTAAAAATGTAAAAATTTAGCCAGGCATGGTGGTGGGTGCCTATAATCCAAGCTACTCAAGAGGCTGAGGCAGGAGGATCACTTGAACCCAGGGAGGGGGGCAGAGGTTGCAGTGAGCCGAGATTGTACCACTGCAGTCCAGCCTGGGCAACAGAGAGTGAGACTCTGTCTCAAAAAAAAAAAAAAAAAAAAAAAAAAGGCCTTTGCTGCTTCCACAGATGCTCACATTTCTCCCCAGCTCATTCTAAGCTGTGCTGAGATCTGGTAACAAAGCTTGTTTTACTTAAGGTACGTATTGTGAGTTTTCAGGTGGCCCACTCTAACGTAGAGAGGCTCTTGGGACTTGCCTTGGAAGCAGCAAATCAGCATCTAGCTCTACTACTTCTGGGCACATGACCTTGGCCTCATCAGTTAGGGCTGGGCTTGCACGAAGTAAGCAGTGGCCCAGGGCCTCACCTCAGGGTGTGAGGAGTGCAGTTGCTGTGTATGACTGGCTCTGTCATCAGGAGCCCCATAGAGTCTTCAGGGAAACTTTTTAATCATGCTGCTTTTGACTTTGAGGCAGTATCTTCTTGAAAATATTTTCATAGTCTAGTCTCCGTCAATCTTATTCTTCCAGATTGACATCTGCTTCCAGAATCTGCAGGGAGGCAAATTGGGAAGTAGGGCTCTGGAATCTCAAAGGACCGCCTAAGTACCCTGCACACAGCAGCAAAAGCAGCCTCCACAGATGCCAGCTGTCAAGGGAGGGTTCGTGGGCAATTTCAACGACCTCAACACCGATGATGAGAGAATGTGTATTATGAATTTTGCATCTGCAGTTTTGACGTTAGTGGCATTTTAGGCATACATAAGGTTGATTTGTTAAACACTTCAAAATAATTTTCCCATTTGGTGAGATTTTGTTAGTCAACTTATTCATCAGTTTGAATAATCCACGTAGTGCACTGAAAAATAACAGCTAAACCTGGCTTATGACTGGTGCTGGCTTACATTTTGCCTTTGGCAAGTGGAGGATTTCCCTGGGCTGTTTCTGGAGCCTCTTGTATTGATGAGCTTCTGTGGCTACTCCAAGAAGCATCTTTCCATCTGAAAATGAGGGGCCCCATTTACAATATTCTTGGGAGAGGACCTGGGGAAGAACACAGGAGAACCCCAAACCAAGGTGGCATTCAATCTCAAGCATGGCAGAAAGTCCCCTGGAAGTATGACTCAGCTTGCTACTGCTACGGGTTTTTTAAAAAAGGTTATAGCAAGAACCTTTTAGTGAACTCCACGGGCAGCAGTAGGGATCAGTAGGCACATTGCCCCAGCCAGCCACTGGAGCAGTGCTCCGGGAGGGTTTGGGATGCCGATGCTGCTCCGGGCTGCCTGGGATGGAGCGAGGTGCAGGGACAGTCAGCATAAAAGCACCTGGGGACTGGGATTGCCACAGCTCAACAGCCTGATGAGCGGTTCCTAGGAACCACTCCTGCTCTGAGCCACCCTCTGGGAACAACAGAGACTGTCAGAGAAGATTGAATTGCTTTGATCTTCTGACTGTCTTTATATCCCATTGAGAGTCACCCTTCAGGGAGAAGGAGATAGAGTCGTCATTTTGAATTAAGCAATGACAAGAAAGAAAAAAACCTTTCAAAATGAAATCTTGATGGGATTGGAAATCAGTTGATCAATCACACAGACCTGTTCTGGTCATTCTGGCTCAGAATTACCAAGGTAAGTAGGTGAAGTTGTGTTACATTAGGGTATATGGACTTTTAGACGGGTAGAATTTTATGGCGAGAAGACACAGTAAAGATACATTAGTTTAACGTATGCATTAATGTATAAGGTAACAATTTTGGCTCAAAAGAGAATGAGCCAGATAGACTAGTTTGCCAGGAGTTTATGGATCTAATGAAATAGTTTCAGTTGCTCATTTAGAGAAAACAAATACAGAAATAGAGACCAAAGCTCTTAACGCAACTGAAGAGAGAAAATGCATGTTGACCTAACGTATACCCATTAGGCTCCTTGAAATTTGAAGGTATTCTTTGGGGACTATTGCTCTCCTGCTGCCCTGTCATGGTGCAATGGCTTCATTTTCCATCTACAAACAGCAAACAGTGGAAGGCTGGTTGCTAAGAGACCACATTTGGGAAATGGTTGGCTGTCCAAGTGTGACTGCTGACGTGGATACAGGCAGTAGCACCCTCCGACCACATCCGTGGTTACGGAGAGACACGATGTGCAGTGGACGAAAGCTGGACACCAGAGCGTCCCACAGACCACAGTTAGAATCCCTGCCCGCCACTCACTAGACATGTGACTCATGGCCAGTTCTTAAAAACTTTTGAAACTATTCCTCATGTGCGAAAAGAAAAGGACGGCAAAGCATGCTTTTTAAAGTGTCACTGTGTATACCAATTACGAACACATTGTAAAATCCTGCTTCATTTCATCACCATCAAACCACAAGCTTAAATTCACTCATAATTCCAATAACACTGTCTATCTGGAAATAGCGGGAACATCGAGAACTGAGAGCACATCGGCATTCAGAATCCAAAGACTCACACATATTCCGAAGCACCACGGTACCTATCACAGCGTAACAGCTAAGACCGTTAGCACACTCTGTTCCAGTATCCCAGTCATACGTGCCATAGAGAGCTGTACAGTGGATAAATCACTGCTCTGCAGTCCCCGACATCTGATCTTTATTGAAGTTTATTCATAAAGCTGGTGCACTCCTTACACGGTTATTTTGTACCATATTGAAAATACATTAACTAATTATAAAGTAACAAGCACCGCTTTCAACCGCTATTGCTGGATGGAGAATAAAATGCTCCCTTTGGTGCGGTGAGTAGCGCTCGTGACAGATCATTTGAATGAGAAAAGTAGGCTCTTTATTTCGATTTTTGGCTTTCATTTACGTTTTGAAACTTGGGGGTAAGGTACAAGCTGCGGAGGAATGCTTATTTCTTCCCCTGCCCTTCTGATATCATTTCTCTCTCTTCTTCTTGACCTTAGGTGGGTGTTGGAACTGAATCACAGGAGCAAATGGCAATCAAATTTGCATGACATATAAGCCACTTTATGGATGCAAAAAAAATTACAACATAGTTTCTGTCTCAAAAAGTTTATTGCCTTGTTTGGGGAGACAAAACATAGCACATGAAAAGTTCAAGATACAGAATTCAAACAAGGGCTCAACACATCGTAGAGGAATTGTTATAAAACATGGGTTCCGTTAACTGCTAAAGGAATGCTATTAGCTCTAAATACTAAAAATAAAAATGAGAGAGGGAGAGGGAGGGGGAGGGAGGAGGGGGGAGAGAGAGAGAGAGAGAGAGAGAGAGAGAGAGAGAGAGAGAGAGAGAGAGAGAAATTGATTCAGGAACTGTCCAGGTAGGAACGAGGTAAAGGACAGGGACGACGAGAACTTTCTGAGACGTGTGTAGGTGGCTAAGTCAGTTTGGATGTCAGGAACTACTACACTGAGAATCAGGAGATGAGGAACATCAGTGGCAAAACCAAAATGAGACAGGCTGAGACAAAGCGAGATGACAGAAGCTTGGTATTCATCTTGGACATTTTACTAAACTAGGTGGCAAAGGAGTGAGAAACAGGTACCCTTAGGCAAAGGCCATCTCTGCCCAAGCTTGATGAGGGCAGACTGAAGACTGATTCTAGCATGAGAGGGAGGTGCAGGAGAGGCAGCTGCCCAGCACGTCCTCAGAAGACCGTGAATCCACTGCTCTTCACAGTGGAGATGAATACTGATTGTGAGACAGAATGTGTGCGTGTGCACATGGGCACATGAACTTAAGAGGCTAGGGACGTCAGAGGGGAGAGGAAATACAGGGAGAAGGGAAGTCAAGGAAAGACGCCTGATGTTCCACAGGGAAGCTTCTGCACAGGAACCATCAAGATAACAACTTCAGATGCACTGGAGAGGGGTTTTGCTAGAGAGTCAGCATCGCAAACAAGCAGAGGACCTTTGCATTAAGTCGCGATTTAAAAACGTGATTATCTGAGATCGTGGTGCTCAACCATGGTGACTTTTCTCCCCAGGGAACACATGACAATGGGAGACAGTTTCAGTTTCCACGGCTGGCAGTGGGGATGGGCTGCTAACTGCCATCTTGTGGGCAGAGGACAGAGACGCTGCTCAAAACCCAACAGCGTGTAAGAGGATTCTACAGCCAAGAATGGCCTGGCTCCTAATGTCAATGGCTGTTGACAAATGTCAATGGCTGAGAAACCAAATTCGGAGGATCCCAGGGCACTGAAAAGTATCTCAAAAATAAACGACACTACTCAATATTGTACGGTTGACAAATGTTAAATCACCGTGCATTTATTAAAAATGAATGTAAGCAGCGCTTATTATTGTAGTTACAATTTTTAAAATGTATACATGTACTGCAGCAGACATTTAAAAGGATATATTCAGCTTCATCACCCTTTTTTTGAAAAATTGAGATTACTTCTGTCAAAATGATGCTGGTAGGAAGCAATGATATGCTAAGCATAGTCCTTTATGGAAAGAATTCAGATATGATGAGTGGAAAATAACCTTAAAGAAGCTGGAAAGAAGCAACAACTTAAATGAACCCAGCTACTGGTTCTATTTTATATTTATCTTTCCAAACTGCTGATGAATTCCGACCCATGTCGTCAAGACAAAATACACATCCTGAAGAATCTGTGTCCCTTTGGAGGCACTTAATGGATGTTTAGCAGGCAAGAAAACATGGCGTGCCTATTATTCATCATATTTGATCTTTAAATTGACTTTAAGATGCCACATTTAGAGTACTGGGGAAATTCAAGCCAAATATACAAAGCCGCTACTGAGATGAAAGACATTCCACAAGGAGGAAACTGATCTCAGAACCAGTTAACACAGCCATGAGGACTTCATGGCTGCTACAGCACATTAGCCACAAAGAATTTCCACCCGAGGAAGTGCACTCAGTGCAGCCACTGATGCATAATAAATATTTGATCCTAATTGGACCTAATGATGAATTTCAATTCTGTATTCACCATTCTTCTGTAGGACACCAACCCATAAATATAAAAAATAAAAAAGGCTTTGGGGGGCACTTTTTGCTTTCTTAAGTCATTTAATAATGATGAATTACCCAGGAGGTGCTCTGAAAAGATATATGTGGCTAAAACGTTATCGGGAGAATTAGAAATTGCACAAGGATTCAATGCAAAATACTTCGTAAAGAAAATTAACTTCCTTGTTTAACTTATGTTCATTCATTGAGAAATTAAAGGTAAAGTTTACTTTCTAAAAATGTAATCTGGCAAACTTTAATTTTGCTACCAGTTTGGAATTTGATTAAACAGGCTCAAGTCTATTTTTAAAATTTATTATTATTATTATTTGGTTTTCGGAGTCAAACTGACACAGGAAGAGGAAACCAAATAATAAATAATAATTATTATTTTTTGAGACAGAGTCTCGCTCTGTCACCAGGCTGGAGTACAGTGGTGTGATCTCAGCTCACTGCAACCTCCATATCACGGGTTCTAGTGATTCTCACGCCTCAGCCTCCCAAGTAGCTGGGACTACAGAAGCACACCACCACACCCAACTAATTTTTGTATTTTTAGTAGAAACGGGGTTTTGTCATGTTGGCCAGGATGGTCTCAATCTCTTGACCTTGTGATCTGCCTGCCTCAGCTTCCCAGTGCTGGGATTACAGGTGTGGGCTACCTCACCCAGCCTCAAGTCTATTGTTATAGACTATAAAAATGCTCCTTTCAGATAAAGTAAAAAAGATCATTTTGTTTTAGGAGCTAAAAGAATAAATGTCTGGGGTCCTTTAGTCTCAATAGAATAACTCTTGTTCTATTAGTAGGCAGAGACGTTCAAGCAGCACCGTCCAAAAAGACATACAAGTAATTTAAATGCCTTTACATGGAACAGAAAATTGAATTCTCTGCTATTTTTTCTTGTATTCTTTCAAAATCACAGCACCAATGGATGTGAGTTTCTAATTATTCACCTATCTGTTAAAAAATTTACCCCTGAACACTTACACACTGCTGTTGGAAATGTAAATTAGTTCTACCATTGTGGAAAGCATTTGCTGATTTCTGAAAGAACTTAAAACAGAACCACCACTGACCCAGTAATCCCATTATTGAGTATACACCTAATGGAATAGAAATAATTTTATCTAAAGACACATGCACACATATTCACTGTGGCATCATTGACAAAGACATGGAGTCAATGTAAATGCTCATCAAGGGTAGATTGGATAAAGAAAATGTGCTCTATACACACCATGGAATACTACGCAGCCATGAAAAAGAACAAGATCCTGTCCTTCGCAGCAATGTGAATGGAGCTAGAGGCCATTTTCTAAGCAAACTCACACAGGAACAGCAAACCAAATACCACGTGTTCTCACAAGTGGGAACTGACCACTGAGTACATATGGATACAAAGAAGGGAGTAACAGCCACCACAGACTACAGGAGGGTGGGAGGTGGGAGGGGGTGAGGACTGAAAAAGTACCTATCAAATACTACACTTATTACCTGGGTCATGACATAATCTGTACACAAAGCCCACCCCCTGTGACATGCAACAGCCCCCAGTCTACCTATATAACAAACCTGCACACATACCCCTGAACTTAAAAGTTAAAAAATGATAAAAATAGAAAGTTTACCCTTGATAACAAGTTTCACATATAATCACTAAATCTACTAAGGCACTTCGCATTATCATATTACAGAGTCTGGTAGCTACACAGTTTCTCCAACTGTGCACAGTTGGCCGACGACCGCAACCCACGTCTTCCAAATCCTAGCAGCTTAGCAACGGAAAAGGGAATATCCAGTGCAGCTCAGGGCAGTGTGTGTGTGTGTTGGCGGGGAGGGGCTCTGTTCTAACGGAAAAGGGAATATCCAGTGCAGCTCAGTGCCGTGTGTGTGTGTGTGTGTGTGTGTGTGTGTGTGGTGGCGGGGAGGGGCTCTGTTCTAACGGAAAAGGGAATATCCAGTGCAGCTCAGTGCCGTGTGTGTGTGTGTGTGTGTGTGTGTGTGTGTGTGTGTGTGTTGGCGGGGAGAGGCTCTGTTCTAACGGAAAAGGGAATATCCAGTGCAGCT
>CAUYOR010064271.1:0-56752 GCA_963573925.1 Callimico goeldii | reverse complement strand
GGTGCTTTTCTGCCCAGGATTCTCCTGTCTGGCTTCCTTCTTGTGTCCGTAGCAGGCAACTCTGCCTTCCCGGGGCTCCAAACCTCAGTCAGAAGGGGAACCAGTCTCGTTTACTCTGCGCTGAGAGCTGCTGCGCCGAGGTGTCGTCACAGCCGCTGCGCCGGAGTCGTGCTGGGGAGCTTTGTGGGTCCTCCAAACCTCGGTCAGAAGGGGGAGCCAGCCTTGTTTACTCTGCTCTGAGAGCTGCAAGGTGATGGCGAAACCACTGCGCCATCCTCCAAACCTCCGTCAGAAGGGGGAGCCGGCCTTGTTTACTCTGCTCCAAGAGCGCCGAGGTGCTGGCGAAACCACTGCGCCGTCCACGAGAGTTGTGCTGGCAACCCATGTGACTCTTCCACTGGGAATCTTCTGCTCCATGAGCCACCAGAATTTGTCTGAAAGTGTGACTTCCTCTAGGTCTCTGCACCTTCCCTGAGAGCTACAATCCTGAGATGTTTGCAATCGGCCATCTTGGATCCTCTCTGGGTGGCTATTTTTATGGTTATTTCTTGATCATATGCTAAACAAGGAGTGGATTCTTCATGAATTTTCCAGGAAAGGGGCAGGCAATTCACGGAACTCAAGGTCCTTTTTTTAGACCATATAAGGCTAACTCTCTGACATTGTCAAGGCATTTGTAAACTGTTATGGCACTGGTGGGAGTGTCTTTTGGTATGCTAATGCATTAAAATTAGCATATAACAGGGACAACCAGAGGTCACTTTCATCATCATGTTGGATCTGGTAGGTTTTGGGTGACTTCTTTATTGCATCCTGTTTTGTCAGCAGGGTGTTTATGACCTATCCTGTGCCAACCTCCGATGTCATCTTGTGACTTAGAATGTCTAATCTCTGGGGATTGCAACCCAGCAGGTCTCAGCCTCACTTTACCCAGCCCTTATTCCAAGTGGAGTCACTCTTGTTCAGATGCTTCTGACATTCTGAGATGTGCATGATATTACCGATAATAAATTGTGAAGCTGAAAGGAACGTCTCTAAACTATCAATGATTTAAAAAAAACCAAAAACAATAAAATTTGACTAAAAAAAAAGTAGTTAGGAGAGATGCTTAGGGACAGACAAGCTTTTGGAAGGGAGAGGCTTCAAGACTCCAGAAATGCAAGAGTTTCACTTACTTCAAAGTGACAAGACCTTTCTGAATCAGCCACCTTTTCTGGAGAAGGGCAAACTTGGGATGAGGCAGGTGTATTAGTCCATTCTCACACTGCTATAAAGAACTATCTGAGACTGAGTAACTTATAAAGAAAAGAGGTTTAGTTGACTCTCAGTTCTACAGGCTGTACAGGAAGCATGGCTGGGGAGGCCTCAGGAAACTCAAAATCATGGCAGAAGGGCAAAGGGGAGGCAAGTACGTCTTCACATGGCAGGATAGAGAGAGAGAGAGAGAGAGAGGAAGAAGAAGAAAAAAGAAGAAGAAGAAGAAGGAGGAGGAGGAGGAGAAGGAGAAGAAGAAGGAGAAGAGGAAGAAGAAGAAAGGAGGAGGAGGAGGAAGAGAAGAGACAGAAGAGAAGAGAAGAGAAGAGAAGAGAAGAGAAGAGAAGAGAAGAGAAGAGAGGAGAGGAGAGAGAGAGGAGAGAGAGGTGCTACACACTTTCCAACAACCAGATCTTGTAAGAACTCACTCACTATCATGAGAACAGCAAGGCAGAAATCCAACCCCATGATCCAATCACCTCCTACCAGGTCCCTCCTCCAACATGCAGGGATTACAGTGTGACATGAGATTTGGGTGGCGACACAAAGCCACACCATACCAGCAGTGTGTTGGAGAAAGTGTACCATCCAGCCAGGATGGATATAAGTGCAAATTTAGTTGCTGCATCTTTTTTCAGAAGAGGGTGGGCTGTCCTCTGCTTCTCTTTGTGGCAGGGCAGGGCTGGCCTCTTGTACAGGGAGATTAAGGGCTGGCCTCTGGTACAGTGCCTGGACAGAATGCCCTGATCTGCCTTTGTCAGCCTCATGGAGCCCAGTTATACCTCTGGGTGGGCCCTGTGTGAAGGCTGAGGACAGAGAAGGGGGCAGGGAGGCAGTTGTTTGGGAGTTTGAGTTGTGGAAGGCAGTGGTGACTTCTGGCACCAGGATGAAAGAATGGGGTCTGTTTCTATGGCAGAGTTTTGTTGTTTTCTTACTATCTTGACAAGGAAGAGGAGGAGGAGGAAGAGGAAGAGAGCAATGATAATGTCCACTACATGGGGTGAGAAGAAACCCTGGAATACTTGAGATGAACACTTTTATCACTGGTGGGATGGGGACACAGAGTAGATTAAATTTGATTTTAGAAAAGTACTGTGATGTTTCTTGTGTTGGGGCAAAACTGAAATCACTGCAGATACAAATACAAGCATATTTAACTATAATATAATCATACCATATCTATATCCTTTAAAAAAAAAAAACACAATGATTTAGCCAAAGCCCTTTTATCTGATGCTTTCACTGCTGGTTAATTTTAAAGAGCAGGTTAAGAGAATAGTTATAAAAATTATATATTCATATTTTAAACATTTTATTCTAATTTATAATTATAAACACAAATTAATCTGACTTTTTCCCTACTTTTTATTATGGAAAATCTTAAACATATACAAAAATTAAGTGGAATATTATAATAAACTCCCATGGGTACATCATTGAGTTTCAAAAATTACCAAATCACAGCCAGGCTTGTTTCATCTGTATCTGCCCTTTGACCTGTTATCACTTTGGTTTTTCTTTTCTTTCTTTCTTTCTTTCTTTTTTTTTTTTTTTAGATGGAGCTCTGCTCTTGTTACCCAGGCTGGAGTGCAATGGTGCAATCTCGGCTCACTGCAACCTTTACCTCCCAGGTTCAAGCGATTCTCCTGCCTTAGCCTCTTGAGGTGGGATTACAGGTGTGCATCACCACACCTGGTTAATTTTTTTTTTTTTTTTTTTTTTTAGTAGAGGGGTGGGTTTACATAATGTAGGTCAGGCCTGTCTTGAAAACCTAACCACAAGTGATCCACCCACCTTGGCCTCCCAAAGTGCCTGGATTACAGGAATGAGCCACAGCGCCTGGCCTCCGTTACCACTTTGAAGTCAGTTTCAGATGTAATTTTACTAATTCTCTAATATTTCAGCCTGCATCTCTAAAAGGTAAAAATTCTTTCAAACAAATAAATGTAATGACTGTATTACTGCATCACTGAATCTTTAATCTCACAGGTATCGGTAGATGAACTTTTAATGTGGAGGAATTGAGGCTCCTCTTTTTTGAGGGTGCCTCAATTAATTGGAGTCCTATATTACTTTCAGTCGAAACCCTACCTGTAATGTATGATCTACAATTTGCGGTTTACATTTCTTTCCCAAACTTGGAGTGAGAATTTAAAGATACTTTGCAAGATATCTGAGAGTAGAAACCTCCCCAGATCACTCCCACCTGCCATCTTTCACAATCACCTCACATCTATTTTGACATCATTTTGGTTTTTGGTAAAAACTCACTTATATTGAGTATTTCCAAAGCATTCACCTTAGCTTTCAGACTCTTATTTTATACTGATACTCAATTAGTTCTTCCATAGTTTAGTTATGAATAAAAAGTAACAAGTGTGACTTGCGTAACCAGACCCTGTGACAAACACAATTGCCTCCTGCTAAGCCCCCCACTCAGCTTGTAGGAGAAGGGTCCTGGAATGCCAGAGAGTGGGCTGTGCTCATCATGTGGTGTATTTTATGGACGGACTAAGCATCACAACATGTGGTAAATCTGTTAAGTGAAAATGGATTAAGGGAGCATCTTCTGGATATTTTGGAGATCTTTCTATTAGGACAGATGGATCCAAATTATTCTCTTAATAGAGTACACTGCATCCATTATGTAGACATATCATATGTCACTTAATCCATACATTTCTTACTGGTAGACACACAACTTTTTCCTAGTTTTTGTCTGTTCACTTTACTTTTTTACTAATGTATACAATGCATCTATGAGCTTCCTTATTCATGTCTCTTGCTGTACTTTAACCAGTATAGGACACATTTATTAGTGGGGAATTGTTGGGTTAAACCAAAGTTATATGTATTTAAATTATTGTTGCTGTTATCAAATTGTTCTCCAAAAGTGTCACACTAATGTATACTCCCACCAACAGTATCTGAAGGCAACTCTTACCAAACTTTCATCTTTACCAGTCTGATAAATAAAAAGTGATATCTTCCTATTGCTTTTATTTTAATGTGCTTAATTATGACAAGCTTTAGGATTTTTCATTTGCTTAATGAGCATCTGCATTTCCCGTTGTATAAAGTGTGAATTCATAGCCCCTGCTCTGCTTGTCTTTTTTGAATAGATTTCTGGAATTCTGTTTAATTTAACAACATTTGCCCTCTGCCTTTCTACGTGTGACATGCATGCACGATATGGCTGAGATGGCTAACTGCTCATCAGGAATGTGTACTCTGCTTTCCGGTGTGTAGAATTGTCCCTGGGAAGAGGCAACTAGTGAGGGACTACATTTCCCAGCCCTGTTTAGGGTAGACATGGACATGTGAATGAGTTTTAGCCAAGGGACTGCGAGCACAGATGACATACGCTACTGCCAAGCCTAGCCCATAGGAACTTCCCACCAACTCGCCTCCATGACACTGGGGGTTAAAGCTGGTAAGACCTCTTGTCAGCCTGGTCTTTGAATAATTTGGAGGAGAGGGTTCCCTGTTCTGTAGTTAACTGAAACCACTGGACTTGAACTATCATGTACTTTAGGTCTTTTGGTTTTTTAATGTAATGGTAATTCCCCACCCTAACTAGTACACAAAATACCCAAGAGGTAGTCTATTCTAACTTATATGCTAAATATGTTTAGTATTCATTTTGTGACATTTTACATGATATATTTTTTTAAACCTACAGACTTAGAAAACTTTACATGGTCAATATTTTTAATGACTTTTGGGTTTTGTGTTATGTATGCAGAGACTCTCTAGCCTAAGATTATTTTTAAAGTCATCTGTGCCTCTTTCTGGAACTTTTAAGCTTACATTTTACATTAACATTTTTGCTTCATCTGTAATTTTTTTTAGTGTAAAGTATGAAATGGATTTCCAGCTTAATTCTTTCCTACCTCCAATGGTTAAGCAGTTCTTCCCATTTTATTAATTGAATCCTTTATTTTTTTATTACTGATTTGAGTTATACCTTTATGGTATACCCAATTCCAATATGCGTTTGGGCTTATATCTGGACTCTCTCTTGTTCTGTGAATCTGTCTGTGCCAAATTACACTGTAACAAATTGTTTTGGTTATTTTAGATTTATAATAAATACATTTACATATCTGATGAGGAAGCCCATCTGCCCACTTTCATTTTTCTCCATCATTTTTCCTAGTTATTCTCATATGTTTGCTTTTCCAGATAAACTTTAGAATAAGTTTGTTTGGCCAAAAAAAATTATGCTGATACTTTAACAAGGATTGCTTTGAATGAGGAAAACCAAAATTTCTACAGCACTGAAATTTTGTATTCAAGAATATGTCTTTAATTCAAGTATGATTAAAATTCCTAAGTGGCAGTTTAAGGTTTTTTTCTTCTTCTTTTTTTTTAACAGAGATTCTACACAGTTCTTGTGAAATTTATTCTTGGATGTTTTTTCTTTTTCTTCATATTGGAAGTGGCACTTTTTCTTCCACTATATTCTCTTAACTGATGGTTGTTTGTATAAGAAGAAGCTACCCAAGTCAATTCTCTTTTTGTTTCTAAAGTTTTTTAGTTGATTTAGATATATAATCATATCATCTGCAAATCATATTAAATTGGCTTCCTCCTTTCTAATACATTTACCTCTTATTTTTCTCCTTCTCTAATTGCATTGGCTTGCACTTCCAGAACAATGTTTCATGATAATGGTGGTGGTGCCTTCCTGCTCCTAAAGACCATTAGAAGCCTCCTAAGTCATCTGTTGCCTGCCATCAGACCCTCTCAGAGGAAGGAGAGGGAGTTTGCTATGAGAGGCCTCTTGGGAGAGGCGGTGACTCTCCTCAGAAGGTTCCTCCCTGACCCCTCTCTTTACAGTACTGACCCTGGCCGCCCCACACTTCCTGAGCCTCACCTGCTTATCTCCTGCGCATAAAGCTATGCTATGTCATGTGATTCATTCACTGTCTCTTTCCCCCTACTAGAATGACAGCTCTTCCAGGCAGAGATGTGGTCTTTTGTTCACTGCAGTTTCCCTCCAGCCTAGAACCCTGCCTGTCACACAGGAAACAAACACAGAAATAAAGATGTGTTCTAGAAAGTGACACAATCAGAGATAGCCTTAGCCGACCTCACACACCGCCCGTTCTTTCCGATAACCACCTCATAATTTCACAGCACTTCCTGTTAACAAAGCCTTTTCATATACACTGTCTTGCTTTCCCTTCTCAACAAAAGCCCTGCAAAGGTTTCCTTTTTCATTGTCATTTCTCAGATACAGAAAAGGAGGTTCAGAGAAGTTCAGCAACTAGCTCAAGATTGCCCAGCTTATAAATGCAGAGCAGGATGATGTTGTAATCTTCTGGTTCTTTCTGTTGGGTTGTGCTGCTTCTTCCCTGAATATCCTTAAGATCTTCCATCTTGATAATAAAATGTGGCTTTTTTTTTAGCTGCTAGCTGAAGGGGAAGAAGAGAGTGAATGGGAGAATTTTGTCCCCTGGAAGGTGCCATCGATTTTGCACCTGCCAGCAAAGGGCAAGACAGTTGAAAGGTAGGGCAGAAGTCTGGGAGGGTGGGGCAGAGTTGGAGGTGGGGAGGGTGACAGTGAGGGAGGAGCAGAATGTGCAGTGACCTGGGGGTTCTCAACTCTATCCAGATCCACAGACCTTGACTGCTGCTTCTTGGAGCCACTGGAATAGTCACTCAACTTTGGTCTAGAGGCTGAGGCTAGACCTCTTGTCTAGTGACCCTGTGGAGGGGGACTCAGAGCTCTGGGGCCTTGGCCACTGGCTACTTGGTGGCCCTTCCTACACACACCACTCCTTTCTAGCCACTTTGGGATGGCCCAAAGCACGGAACAAGAGCACCCAGTCCTTATCCTCAGGGATTCAGTTCTGAAGGAAGATAAATAATTTAGTGCCCACTGTGTGCCAGGCCTGCTGCTTGCCCCCCTTCACATGCATTTATTATTTCCTTTAATCTGCACTATGACTCAAGAGTTAGCTATAATGACATCCTTGAATTGACTCTCAGCGATGTGGAAGGTCACAAGGTCCAACCCCCACCAGTGTCACCGCTGGAATTCCAGCCTTGGGGACCCCTGTGCTCAAGCTTCTTCCACAGTGCCTTGAAGGTGACTTGGAGGAGGTGCTGTGACTGGCCCCTGGGAAAGGCAGGGAGGCCGGAGATTGCAGGCTCCAAGAGGGATGGGTAAACAGTTTGCCTGGCAGTAAGGGGAGATGAGAGGGATTAAGCATAGGCTTTGCATTAAAGGGTAACTTCTGAGTCAGCAACACTGAAGGCCATGTGCCCCTGAAGGCTGACCTTGGCGAAACAGTGATGTCAATAACGTTTACCTACTGTTTCACCCCCTCCCAGAGCCCAGACTGAGTTCTGATCCTATGAGGCTTTGTATTCAGCTTCAGGTCCACTCTTTGCCCCTCAACCCTTCTCCTATTCTCCCCCTACACCATGTCATGTTCCCCCTCCTGTGCTTCTGTGATTATTGATGCTATGGAAGGGGTTTTTAGAGACCCCAGTGCCTTCCTGGCTGTCTGCAGAGGAGTCATGAATGGGGACATTCTGGTAGGAGGATCTCCCAGCACCCCTCATTGTCTCTATCTACTCCCGAGCCCACACTGGTGGTCCACAGGTTCAGAAGGACACAGAGGGAGGCCTGGTGGTGGCTTTTCCCATCCCTGACCCTGGTACAAGGCCTTCCAGCATCTAAACAAGCAAAGTAGAGCAGCAGCCCCATATGACAGACAGCCTGCACTGGGCGACTCAATTTCACTATCGGAATGGAAAATCTTCAGGGGCTGGCCCCCACCCACCCACATCTCCATTAGTAGCTCCTTAAAACGCAATCCAATATCCTTGTGAATATCACTTTGAAACCAAATCTAGTGTCCCTCGCCTTGCCTTAATCCCTATAAACCTCCTGCTGTGGCTCAAAGCTGAGCCAGCACTGGCCTCCTGCGGCTACACCCTAAGACGACTTGGCTTGGGTGGTAGGGAAAAATGAACATGGCAGCTCGTACTTTGACTGGACAAAAATGGACTAAATCTGAGGCCACTGCCCTTTAGGAATTTGAGTTCCCTTCAACTGGAGGTGACAGGTGATCCATAAATAGGCATACCCTCCGCAAGCAGGAACAATTCTTGGTCAAGAATAATACTGACATGGAAGGAGGGCCTGCCGAGTTGGAAGACGGAGTTATAAATTATGTAACAAGGTTGAGAAAGCCAGGTCCCTCAAACTTTCCTGAGGCCAAGCACTTCATTAACCCCCCAATCCCAGTAGGTTTCATCCCAGCGCTTTCATCTGCCCCCAAAGAACAAGAGAGCCAGGTTGGCACGACAGGGACCTATCAGATGGTCTCATCAAGGCAGCATGTAGCACACTTGGCCACACACACACACACAGACACACACACACACACCCTGCTTCTCACTTCCCCAGACAACACTCTTTTACTTCTAAGAGAAATTGACAACCGGAGAGGCTCGGCGAGCTCAGCTAGCTCCATGAAGTTCCTCCAAAAGAACAGGGTTCCAAGGATCTGGGCACAGCACCTCCAGTGACCTTCACAAACACTTAGCTCACTTCGGTTACCACCTTACACTCTGCCTAAGAACGTGAAATAGTGCTCTGTTTGCTCACCCCAGCCTTCTGTCTGCTATTCAGGATCACTCTCGAGGTCTCCATTGCCTTGCAGTTTCCCTCCTCCCCTTCACGTGTTTGTGTGCCATCCCTCCCTCCCTCTCCCATTCCCTCAGGCCCTCATTCTCTCTCTCCTCTCTCCCACTGTCTCTCTCTCTCTCTTTCTCCCTTGCCATTCTGTCTCCTGTCCTCTCCACCCCATCTCTACTCCCTCCTTCTTTCATATTTCTCTTCCTCTTTGTCTCCCCATGTCTGTCTCTTTTTATCTCGTCTCTCCCTGTCTCTCTACCCTCTCTCTAACTGTCCCTATATCTCTTTCTCTCTCTCCCTGTGCTCTCTCCCTTCTCTTCCTGTCTCTCCCTGTCACTCTCTCCCTGTCTCTGCCAGTCTACCTGTCACCCCCTCATTCTCTCAGTTCCCCTTCTCTCTCCACTGCTCCTCATATTTCTCTCCCTCTTTTTCTTTCTGTCCCCTTGTCTGTCTCTCTTTTCTCTCTCTTCCTTTCTCTCCCTTCTCTCATTCTCTCTTCCCCTCCTTCTCTCATTGTCTCCCTCCCTCTCTCCCCTTCCCTCTCTCATTTTCTCTTTTTTCTCTCTCTCACTGTCTCCCTCCTTCTATCCCTTCACTTTCCCTCTTCTCAAGAAACACTATTCTGTATGTTTCTTCTGTGCCTGTGCAATCTGACTCATCCCAGCAAAGCTTTGATCTCTTATGCCAAGACCTTTCTCTCAGAGTCTCAGAGGCATTTAAAAAATGACAATATCCTCCTTTTTCCCTACTGTCATTCTTTCTGTTCTTTTCTTTCTTTCTTTTTTTTTTCTGAGGCAGAGTCTTGCTCTGTCACCAGGCTGGAGTACAGAGTGGCACGATCTTGGCTCACTGTAACTTCCACCTGCTGGGTTCAAGCAATTCTCCTGCCTCAGCGTCCCAAGTAGGTGGGATTACAGGTGTGCCACCATGCTCAGCTAATTTTTTTATTTTTAGTAGAGATGGGATTTCACCATGTTGGCCAAGCTGGTCTTGAACTCTTGACCTCAAGTCATCAGCCCGCCTCGGCCACCCAGATTGCTAGGATTACAGGCATGAGCCACTGCACCGGGTCTGTTGTTTCTTTCAGGCCTTGTTTTGTGGGCACTGATTCTTTCTCCCTAATGAGATTATAAACTCCATGAGGACATGTGTTTTTCTCTGTTATTCCCTGGAGTACCCATGCCAAACTTGGCCATATGTAGAAATACTGAATACTTAATTGAGGATTTTGGTTTCCTATTTCAAAAAATAACTCCTCATTGCTTAAAAAAAGCTTAAGAAAGTGAAGCAGAAGAAATGTAATCAGGAAGCATTTAGATGTTTTTTTGCAAGATGTTCTTTTTTTCTTTTTCTTGAGACAGAGTTTCACTCTCATCAACTGGGCCTCAGTGCAATGGCACAATTCAGCTCACCGTAACCTCCATCTGCCGGGTTCGATCAATTCTCCTGCCTCAGCCTCCCGAGCATCATGTGTCAGCGGCACACCAGGCTGATTTTGTATTTTTAGTAGAGATGGGGTTTCTCCGTGGTTGGGCAGGCTGGTCTCCAACTCCCGACCTCAGGTGATCCGCCCACCTTGGCCTCCCAAAGTGCTAGAATTACAGGTATGAGCCACTGCGCCTGGCTGCAAGATGTTCTGGGTGCTGTGTGTGTGTGTGTGTGTGTGTGTGTGTGTGTGTGTGTGTGTGTGTTGTATGCATGGATATGCTTGCTCTCATACATATGTTACTTTGAATCCAAGGCAAGATTAAGCATATTAAGATGTTTGGTGACCACCTGTATATGGGTGCATCCACAGAGTCCTTACATTGTCCTCATTTGAGATGCTTTTTTTTTCACACAGTGTAACAAACCCAGTCATGTCAGGGAACTGAGGCTGGAATGCCTAATGAGCTGTGGATGAAGAAATGATGTGATAGCATCTTCCAGATTGTAATGAACACGAGGCCCCTATTATGCCCTATTAGAGCTGCATCTTCTTGCTGACAAGCAATTCCCCAAAATAATCACTTGTCTTTCAACATCTTGATGAAAGGACTGATTGTGAAGAGCTCCTGCCTGGAGAGGCCACCCGGAGCAATTTGGGGACAATTACATGGGAACTGGTAGCTGCTGGGCACAATTACCTGGACTTGAATATGTGGTGAGTGAGACTGAGTGTGGGGAATGAGGCTTTGGCCAGGCATTCAGACAGCACCTGCCCAGGGCTGCCAGCTTCCTAGTGGAGTTTCTGCAGAACTAGCATGTTGCTCTGGAGCAGAAGAATAAAGTGCTTATCAGGAATACTTGAAAGACTGGCTGGGCATGGTAGCTCACACATGTAAGTCCAACACTGTGGGAGGCCAAAAGTAAGTGGATCACTTGAGGTCAGGAGTTAGAGACCAGCCTGGCCAACATGGTGAAACCCCATCTCCAGTAAACATACAAAAAAAATTAGCGGGTGTGGTGGTGCACACCTATAATCCCAGCTACTTGGATGGCTGAGGCATGAGTATCACTTGAACCTGGGAGATGGAGGTTACAGTGAGCCAAGATCATGCCACTGCACTCCAGCCTGGGTGATGGAGTGAGACTCTGTCTCAAAAAAAAAAAAAAAAGATTTGAACCATTTAAAAAAAAAATAAATCATGCTAGTCATGATTAACTATAGAAAAGATAGAAAGTATAGGTAAACAATAAAACCACTACTAACATCGGGGTTAGTACAGTCGCTATCATCACCACTTCCACCACTATCATCATCATCATCATCAAAACTGCTACCATTTAGAAGCTTATACCCTATTCCATGTAATTTGCTAGGCTCCTTAAATACATTATCTCTAGATCTAGATCTAACAACATTTTTCAAGGTAGGTAACTATGGGCCCATTTTAGAGATGAGAAAACTGAGACTCAAAACTGTCCCAGCTCACTCAAAGCAATAGACATCAGACGTGGGGTTTCCATGTGGGTCTGTGTGCCCAAAGTTGCTGTGCCTGCTGCCATTCTTGAAGATGAAACAATGACCCTTACTCTCCTGGGTACCATATAAAGTTGTTGTGAGAGTTGGGTAAGATGCTGGATGCAAAAACGCGTTGCAGACTGCAAAGTCCTGTACAGACGCAAGGTTTGTAGACGGTCCCTGGCATCCTGTCAGACACCATGCCCAGCTGCCACATAAATGAGCGATATGGTATTGAATTGGGTCTCATTGAGACATGGAGCCTGGGAAGTTCTGTGCACAGTCTAGGTAATGGGAAGGAAGTGAAATGAGCAGAACTAGGCAGATGAGCCTGGACAGCCTGAGCTGAGGATCAAGAGAATGACTGGACCATGTGGCAGGATTGATGGAACAGAAATTGTGCTGGGCAGTGGGAATCCCCGACAGTTCCCATTAGCCACACCAAGTAAGCATTTAGTCAAAACCAAAACTGTGCCCAGTATGCAAAGGTAGCCTCAAAGCTAATTCCTTAGCCTCTCTTCCAACTAGATGGCCAACTTCTTGCAAAAAAATTCTAGAACCACTGGAGGTGCCAGGGCACAGAGGGGCATGAGTTTGAAGATGAGGGGTGAGGACAGTTAAGTGTCTGAGTGTGAGAAATGGGCCAGGCAACTTGGAACGAGGCATCCTGTGTCCCTGCGGTCTGCCTCTCTCAGCTTTCTCTCTTCTTCTGTGTCTTCATTGGTGTCACTGCCTTTCTCCACGTCTCCTTCATTCTGACTTCTGAATTTAGAAAATACGTGGAATTCAAGTATTTGGCCCCATTGTGTTTGGGAGAGCATTGGAGTCAGGAACTGGTGCTCATACTGAAAGGCATAAAAGTAAGGAGGCCCCAACATCCTAAATGTCTTCCCCAAATGCCAGCCAAGTTACCTGCCAGGCTTGGACGCTCGGCTCCACTCCCATGTTGGAGGTTCTGATGGCAACCTGGGAAATTAACTGAAGTTCTGTTGGGCAACTCTCTGCCAGGGCAACTCTCCAGCCCCCTGTGGCTTCTGCATTTGTCTTGGAAGGGGACCAAGCCAGGAGTGGAGTTTGACCAAAAGTAGGTGGAATTGACTCATAAGAGCTAACTCAGGCAGTCACTATCATCCAAAAAAGAAAAGAGATGGTGGGTGGGGAGGGAAATTGGAGCGCATCGGTGAAGATGGGCTTTGCTGGGAAGAACTTGTAGCCACAACCTGGGAGGTAGCAATGGTGGTTACGTGCTGCTGCACATGTCCTTTCACTGGGACCATGGCAGGAATAGAGGCTGAACTTGAACTTCATATCCATGCACTGTGAAGGTGAATCCAAGAATGAAGGTAGCCCCCAGGCTCCCCATTATGGGCCACCTGGATCTGTCCTAGCGTGCAGAAATAACTAGGCCTGGTGATATAATTGGGAACTCTTTATACCAACCAGGCATCTTGTACTTGGCTATGTGGCCCTGAGTCCTGTGAGCTGGGAGAAGTAGGGAGCCAATGATTGCCGTCCTGCTCACTGTTGTGGTGGTGGCTTCCTTAAGAGAGGACACCAGTTGGGCATGAACTTTCTTTTTCGTGCTTTATTCTGTGTATGAAAAATTAGGCTACATCTACCTTCCTTCTCGGAATGTTGCGGGGCTTAATAGAAAAAGGGGTGTTGATGTATGTTCTCACATGTAAGTGGGAGTTGAACAATGAACACATGAACACAGAGAGGGGAACGTCACACACCAGGGCTTGCTGGAATTGGGGGGCTAGGGGAGGGATAGATTAGGAGAAATACCTAATGTAAATGATGGGCTGATGGGTGCAGCAAACCACTATGGCATGGTTTGTTACATGGTGTATACCTATGTAACAAACCTACATGTTCTGCACATGTATCCCAGAACTGAAAGTGCAATAAATAAATAAAAGAGGGCATTTATGTGGTATTTGCACTGGGGAGGTTTTTCAAAGTAAAGAGTGATGTAAGGAGGAAGAATGATGGATGGAGATTTTCTCAACGGAAAATGATGACTGAATGTTTGGGAAAACAAGCCATTGTGTTGCAGCAGTGAACAAGTACTTGGATAATTTGAGATGAAAAAAATCGCATAGGACTAAAAAAATGTGCAAATGCATACAAGCTAATTGGAGTCAATGCCAGGGATCTGCCAACCTATGAACTAGTTTAATAGATTAATCAGATTATCACTATTAACCAGTAATCATTAGTAGACCTTGCTCCTTTACAGTCTTTGGGGTTCACAGAGATTTCCAGAGAGGGAAGCAAAACCACTTGGTATCCCCTGCCTGTTCTACCATACATTGCCCCTCTACTCTGTCCTTCAATGTCACCAAGTTATCACAGGGAAATGAGGGAGACTGTTTCTGTTCAAGGGTGGGACTTGGCACCTGGAATGTGGAGGTCAAGGTCTTCATAGTATAGATTAACTTTCCACCTAAAGATGGAGAGGGTGACTTTGGGAGGGTGGTATGAAACCTTCTTAATGCCCTACTTAGATGGGCTCATATGGAGGTGAACCTCGGAGATTTAGTAATTAAATAGCAGAATTCCCAGGGACACAGTCATGGAACCCTATCAAGTCCTGACATTCCTTGGCCCAGGGCTAACCCGGCTGATAGTCCAGTATTGGTGCTCTCACGATCATTGCTCTGAACTAAGGCCTGAAGAATCACTTCTTTGGTCCTCTGACCCAAGGAGTCAATCATCCTGTTTCCTCAGTCCCTGGGTCTCAAATTCTACCTCTCCCTCATCTGTGGTCCATCTCACTTTCATGGGATGGAGCTCTTCTCCCCATGATTCCCTTGCTTCAATCTGTCAAAATGCTCCATGAGGGTCTAGAAACCAAGGTTTTTGAAGGATGCTTGAAGAATGATGAAATATTCAGATTGAAGAAGAGGAGACACCAGGAGGAAACGTTGCTGTCTTTAATCCACTGACATGAGTGTATTTAGAAGTACAATGCAGAATTAAGACCCATTGGAAGCTGGAGGGATTGGATTTCAGATCAGTATAAGGAGATCAGCTGCTCCAATATTTAGGAGCTGAGCCACTACTCACACAGCTGATCCTTGAGGAATTTATCATCATCATCATCATCATCATCATCATCATCATCATCATCATCTTCAGCCATGTGCATCTTCATCACCATTCACTGAACAGTCACTGGATTCAGGCCCCCTGGTAAGGCCTTTACATACATCATCTTGTGCACATAGCTTGTCACTTTATGTGCAGCATCCCTTCTACTTACTGTCACTTCCTTTACTCTCTCAGGCTCATCCTCCCCATCCCTCAATGCCCCTGGCATGTGGTCCTCAGGGGGCTTGGAGCTTGGGAAGAGGAATCTTGACATGGCTGGGAAATCTAGGGAGAGAGCCATGGCATTAGGGAAGCACCCACAGAACTGCAGGTCTTAGAAAACCAAGTACTTGCTGGGTGCAAAACCAATTCCATTCTCCTTTATCTGACAACTAGGCAATTTAGTCTTTAGACTAAGGAGTAGATAAAATATAGCATTCTTTTTCTGAGTTCCCTGACCCCACGTACCATGAGATATACCATCCCCACTGCCCTTTCCAGCATCCTCTACCCGACCCACACAGAGCTGCATATAGAAAGGAGGCATTCACAAGTTTGTGTGAAATTTAAAGACTTTGGTTTCTTCTTCCAGGAGAATTTTTTTCTACAAGGCTAATCTCTCATCATACAATAAAAGCCTTTGTTCCACTATTATTAAACGAGTACTATGGTTCAGAGAGCAAATGTGAGTGTTTTGGGGGATTTGTCAGGAAGCTTGATTCCCCTCCAACTATGCTATATGGGCAAGTGCCAGCATAAACAAGAATGGATTAGGGAATGGGTGGGGGGTATTGTTAATGGGTACAGAGTTTCAGTTTGGGATGAATGTTCTGGTGATACTTGTGCAATATTATGCACTTACTGCCATTGAATTGGCTGCTTAAATATGGTTAGGTTGGGTGAAAAAAAAGAGAGAAGGAAAGAAACTGGCTGAGCATAACATTTGGAGACATGGGGGCAGCTAGCAGAAGAAACAATGAAGAGTTAAAAGGATTGCTCCCTCTTGAACATTGCTTGGGGAGACGCAAAATGGCATAATCTCAGTGGGGAGCCGTCAGCAGTAACCAGCCACAATCACAGATGCTCGTGCCCTTTGACCAATGATCTCACTGCTAGGGATTCATTCCAAGGATGTGCCTGCACTTGTACAAGATGACGCTGAACAAGGGGCCTCACTGTGGCAGAGTTAGGAGCAATACAAGATTGGAATTGGAAACAGCCCAGGTGTCCATCCAGAGGGAGCTGGTTAAATAAACTGTGAGAGAGCTATGTAAAGATAGACAATGTAACTGTGTGTGTGTGTGTGTGTGTGTGTGTGTGTGTGTGTGTGTGTATGAAAGAGAAAGAGATCCAGCAAGCTTCCTATATACTAATATAGTAAGGTCTCCAGTAGAATCTCTCCATAGTAAGATAATGTAAAGTAAAAATAGCAAATAGCAGAATAGTATAAATAGAATGCTACCTTTGTGTAAAAAATAGGGGGAAAGCTGAATACATGTATTTGTAGAAAGAAACACTGGTGCATACGGAGGAGCTAAGGAAATTAGTTACCTTCAAGGGAAGCTGTGGAGGAAGGGAGAAGGTGGATAGAGATAGGGTGGGAGCTAGGCTTTCATCATATACTTGTATATCATTTTTATTTTTTAATTGTGTGAATGAATACATTACATAGATTTTTCTCAAACAGAAAAGGGATGAGTAGAGCAACCCATTGCAAATTCTAAAACACTGTGCAGCTGTAAGGAGTGAATGAGAAAATAATAATCCTCTTAATATTAATGACCACTGAGAGTAACAATACTCTCAATACTCTCATTTCTGAAATATTTACTAATTGCCAGGTGCAACGCTAAATACTTTATGTCTGTTACCTTCTTTAATCCTTACACAACCTATGGACACAATGATTTTCAGTACTAGAGATGAGGAATCTGGCAATCAGAGTAGGTAACTAAGTTGTTCAAGGTCATATTTCTAGAAAGTTGCAGAGCTGCCATCTGAACCTAGATCCTTCGCTGCCAAGACGTGGCTGTTGACTCCCTGCCATACACTCCCTTGTGCTAGATGGCTTACGTGGGGAGCTTTCTTTATTTCCTATGCTGCCAGCACTTTCACTAGCACAACACACCCATTTTCCAAGACGCTCAGCTCTTCTGTGGTCTTCTTCTCTGTGCCATTCTTGGAAAAAGCTGAACACCTTGACACCGCCAGTCTGCCGCAGGCCATGTGGTCATTCTGTCTTCAGGAGGTATTTTTGGTCATAATTTTCCTACGATATCCGGACAAGTGCCACGATTAGGCATAATGCTTCCTTGCGGTCGCTCGCAGCGTCCCTGAAATATCCAATCCAGGGCCACGCTGGCTCCACCACTTTGGATGGAGCCCAGAAGAAGGTTTTTATGGGACACGTCTTTAAACTCGTGAACGATTTAGGAATAGCTTGGCTATGAAGGCAATATGCGTACAGATGCACAGCAAAGCCTTTTCCTGTGTTCAGACGACCACAGAGCCACACACTTAAACTTGCAAATAGGGCTGGGGTAATTACATGGTCCCAGAGGAGGCCTAACAGTCAAAAGAAAAATTGGTCATAAAAATAATTAGATCGCAGGATATTTATAAAAGTTGGGTCCAGAAGTAGAGGCACAGACTTCATCCTCCTTTGACTTTAGTGAAGGAACCCCGAGTTGAGAGCAAGTTGAGAAGCAGAAGGACTGGCATCTGGGGGATTTAAATTCCAGGCTACCTGTCCTAGGGCACAGGCCTGCTGCTGATGGGATCACCAGATGGAAGGAGAAACTTTTTCAAAAGATTCTGTTGGCGAAGTCTGTGGTCTGCAGGCGCCCAGTGCTTTTCCTTAAATGGAGTCCAAACTGCCCTTTTCCCAGCACCATGCTTGATGACTTGTCTTTCACACAGCCGTTGATATATTTTTAAAGTTAATGGTACTCTGTGTCCAGAGAATGAGGCAACTGACGTGTAAGTTCTTCCTGGAGGGCTGAGTTATAGGTGACTCTTGAAAACTGAAGGACCAGTTTGTTTCAGGATAAATGGCCTTATTGTGTTCAGTTTGCCTTATCTCAGCCGATTTCCCATAGCCAGTCTCCATGTTTGGGTGTAGTATTCAGGGTTTGTTTTTGTTGTGACCAGCAGCTAAAGTATACCTGTATATCATCATCCCCCAGTCCATATCCTGCCCCGGGATCTGAGTACTAGTTACAGTGAATTAAGTTCTCTATTAAGGGGTGTCTAGCCTTTTTCCTGGTGAGGTTTGCTGGTGGGAAGCTGGTTTTTCCTTTCAGTGATGAGTATGTTGAAAATCAGTGATGCTTTCTACAAAGATGTTAAGGACGACTGTATCGTAGGAAAAAAAGAACAGTTTTTCCTTTTACCTTCACACTCAGAATACTTCACCTCTGGTCAACAAAATGTGTGTGCGTTATTTTTTTCTTATGCTGACCAGGTCTTTGATACCAGTTGGGCGGTCTCTAATTCAATTCAATCCTGACACTATCTATTTGGAGTTAGAGTCAGATCTCACAGATTAAAGGTTCAGTCCCACAAGACTGAAAGACTGTCCCCATTCGGATGCCAATCACAAATCTCAGGCTGTGGCCTGTGCTTCTGACCAGGTGTCTGTAAATTGGAGGTTTCCATGACCCGCTCCTCTTGGTTGATTATGAAGTAGGATTGCTCCCAGACCTGAGGGAAATATTTGACTTACTTTTGTCCATTCATTATAAAAGGATGCAACTCAGGTACAGCTTGAAGAGACAGACAGGGCAAGGTATAAAGGAAGGGGTGCAGAGCTTCCTTCTAGGGGCATGCCACTCTCCCAGTTCCTCCATGTGTTCAGCAATCCAGAAGCTTCCTGATTCCCAGCCTTTCGGATTTTTATAGAGTCTTGTTTATGTAGGCACAATTGATTATATCATTGGCCATTGGTGATCACCTCAACCTTCAGTCCCTCCCCTTCTCTGGAGGTCAGGGAGTAGAGATGAATATCCCAATCCTCCAATCACAGGGTTGGTTCCACTGGTAATCAGTCCCCATCCTGAGGCTATCCAGGGACCCCCCCAGTCAACAGTCAACCATTAGCCTACAAAAGGACAAATCACTTAAGCTAGTTTAAGGGTTTTAGGAGGTGTGTGCTAGGAGACCTCCTAGTTTTCTAGCACTTATGCTTGGATGAAGACCAAATATATATTTCTTATTAAAAATCATATCTACTGAGTGGCTCATGCTTGTATCTCAGCACTTTGGAGGGCCAAGGTGGGCAGGTCACTTGAGGCCAGGTTTTGCCAGCCTGCCCAACATAGCAAAAACCCCATCTGTACTGAAAATACAAAAAATTAGCAGGTGTGGTGGCATGTGCCTGTAGTCCCAGCTACTCTGAGGCTGAGGCCATGAGAATCACTTGAACCTGGGAGGCAGAGGCTGCAGTGAGATTACATCACTGCACTCCAGCCTAGGCAACAGAGCAAGACTCTGCCTCAAAAAAAATAAAAAATAAAAAAATCACAATATTACAGTAACACATGCCAGGATGGGGAGAGAGAACTCTAAGTTCCTATAACTAGACCCTCTGTCTGACCATCTCAGGGAGTTTTCATCATAAGCATTGGAAGCCCTGGCTCCTGTGCAGGTCTTGGTTGCTGCTCCAGCCAACCGCTGTCAACAGGACTCAGAGGCTCTCACGGCTAGTGACCCACTTGGAGGTGGTTGCTCCTGCTGCCCCTCTGCGGTAGGTGGTTTCTTTTTCCTGTGGTAATCCTCTGCAAACCTCTCAGCAAGATGCTGTGCCTGTGACTGTGTGGATTCTTGACCCTGCTTACAGAGTTCCCAGGCTGTTTCCTGAAAGTTCTCTTAAGGAACTTGTTCTGATGTTCCTAGTGTCAGGAAGTAACTACAGAGACACAGTTACATCTGGAGCTTCGCAGAGAGAATTCGCCAGTCCTTGGTGACTGTGTGTGATCTCAGGTAGCACTTGGTAACAGCTCTGGATTCTCTTTCCTGTGTCCCACTGTGGGCTAACCAAATACCATGAATAACCTGGTATTTGGCAAACCAAATACCGTGAATAATCTGGGTTACCTGCTGCTCCCGAAGAAGGGTATGCAATTGTGAAAGGAAAATATCTTGGGGCCCCAAAATCACTAAGGTAAAGGGAAAATTCAAGCTGGGAACTGCTCAGGTCAAGTCTACCTCCCCTTCTATTCAGTCATCCCTCGCTGAGATAGATGCATACTCCGATTGCCTCCTTTAGAAAGGCTGATCAGAAACTCAAAAGAATGCAACCATTTGTCTCTTCTCTACCTGTGACTGGGAAGCCCCCTCCCTGCTTCAAGTTGTCCCCAACTTTCTGGGCAGAATCAACATACTTCTTACATATATTCATTGATGTCTCATGTCTCCCCAAAATGTATAAAACCCAGCTGTGCTCCAACCACCTTGGGTACAAGGTTGAGAACACACACCCCTTCCTGAGGCTGTGTCAGGGGCTCACTTCTCAGCCTTGGCAAAATAAACTTTCTAAATTAACTGAGACCTATCTCAAATGTTTGGGTTTCACACAAGTCATCTCTGACATGACTCAAGGTCACTTTCAGTTGGGGCCATGTCTTTGTTTGCTTGGGCTGATTTAACAAAATACCAGACTAGGTGACTTATAAACTGCAGAGGATTTTTTTCTCTGTCACAGATATGGAGACTGAGAAAGTCCAAGGCCAAGGTGCTAGCAGATTCGGTGTGTGCTGAGGGCCTGCTTCCTGGCTCATCCGTGTTCCTCCTTGCTGTGTCCTCGCGTGATAGAAGGGGCGAGGAGTCTCTCTGAGGATTCTTTTATAAGGGCACTAATCGCATTCACCTCCCAAAGGCCCTACCGATCTCCTAAAACTATCACATTGGGGTTGAGGACTAAGCTCTGATTTTTTATCTGGTGGTGGTTGCTCCTGCTGCCCCTCTGCTGTGGGTGGCTTCTCTTTCCTGTCATAACCCTCTGTAAACCCCACAGCAAGATGCTGGCCCCTGTGACTATGTGGATTCCTATCTAAGGGGTTTGGGGAGTCATGCCCTACAAACCATAAATTCTCATCAGATGGGTTTTATTGAACACTGTATATTGTGACTTACTTTCCAATCTGACTCTGGCATGGTAAGGAAGAAAATCAAAATATTTTACCTCAAAATGTATTTCCTTGCCATACCTTGAAATTGCCCTGCAAATTCTCTTGTGGGAAAAAGCCACATTCTATAAGAATCCTTTTTCCCCTTTGTTTTCCTCCCTTCCTTCCCAGATCCAGGAGAAAATCAACTAAGAGCCAGACAACCTTTTAAGACCGGTAAGAAACCATTTACAACCTGCTCTCCCTGAAGTCTGCTATCCAAGAGCTTTCTCTCCTTGAACCTTCCCTTACTTTCCACCTCCTGCCAGTGTCCCATAGGATTTTAGCATAGCTCTACCTTAGCACTTACCACGTTGAAGTGAAGTTGTTGCTTGTGCATCTGTCTTGAGCTCCTAGGGATCCAGGACAGGATCTTACTGTAGTTTGTATCCAGCCAGGTGCCTGACACATAGTGGCACTCTGCTGGTATTTTATAGTTGGAACTGAATGGGATCCACGTAGTCAACAGCTAACTAGGAAATGTGCTCTCTTTTATGGTTTAGCCCTTCTTGGCCATTTAAGATAGTCACACATGGATTGGCCCCAATCTTTCTGAGTTGATTAAATAGCCTCCCAATGCTATTTCTTGGGGGTGCTAAGTTCTACGCCCTTCTTGCTGAGGCAGTTCTGAACTCCCAGGGATTCCTGGATATATTTCAGGGGCCTACAAAGTTGCTGCAAGTGTGTATATATGTGCAAAAGGCATTGATTCCCTCTTTTCCTGGGGGTGGGAGCCCATAGGTTTCATCAGTTTTCCAAATGGGTTCATGAGTTAGAAAGTGTTGGCACCAATCATTTAAACATCTACTGGTGGCTCATTTGGGTGTTGTGGAGGAGACAGGGAGGTGCTAGATCTGGACAAGCTATGAAAGAAAGATGGTTTTAGGGCTGAACTGCACAGTACAAATTATCAATGCAAAGGAGTTCTAAGCAGGAGGATCTATGATGCCAAGTTCATTGGTGTCTGTGGAGGGTCCTTGGGAGGGCCCATATGCTATAGGGTTGTTGACTCAAGAAACAAGTTCCTTGTTCCAAATCTTTTAATGATTGTAAAGAAAGTGATCAGTTGTCTTTATGTTCTATAGGTCCTTTAATACAATGAATTAGCATATATCTTGAGAACTTAACTCTATGTGAAGTTCTACTTTCATTGCTTAAAGAAAAAGTTCAACCTTTTAGAGAAAAAAGCCTGGTTTCTCATCAGCTCTGTGGTGTAGGTGCTTGGGGCTTTGGACAAATCCCTTGGCCTCTGAGTCTGAGACCTCATTGATAAACTGAGGATAATACAATTTACTCTTGTGGAATTGATTGTTTTTGTCAGTCCCTTCTTTTGGAGGAGCAGTCCTTCGTGGTTTTTTTTTTTAGACGGAGTTTCACTCTTGTTGCTCAGGCTGGAGTGTAATGGTGTGATCTCAGCTCACGGCGACCTCTGCTTCCCAGGTTCAAGTGATTCTCCTACCTCAGCCTCCCAAGTAGCTGGGATTACAGGCGGCCACCACCACAACTGGCCACTTCTGTATTTTTTAATAGAGACAGGGTTTCTCCATGACAGCCAGGCTGGTCTCAAACTCCCGACCTCAGGTGATCCAGCTGCCTTGGCCTCCCAAAGTGCTGGAATTACAGGCATGAGCCAGCACACCTGGCTGACTCTTTTGTGTCTTTATTTCCCTTTCCATCCCTCCCTGGCTTGGAATCTACATATTTCATTTTTATTCTTTCAGTGGTTGCCCCTAAAATTTTAATGTTTATTTGACTTAACAATATCAAGTTAACTCATACCTCTATTGCCTTGCAAACAATCTAGGAATCTTGATATGCTTTAACCCTGATGTAATAGTACCTGTCTAGCATGTTATTGCTGCCTAATATTTTAGCTCCATCTTATTTTGGTACCGATCAAAATTATCATCATTAATATTTTTGCTATTTTAGAAATCAATGCTTGTTTAGTATTATCTATATGGTAATCAACATCTTTGCTCATTATTTCTTCTTTCTTACTCTCTTCTGGGTTCAGTTTCTTTTTTCCTAAAGTTTATCCTTTAGAAATTCTTTCAGGGAGAGTCTGTTGGTGACAGCCTCTCTATTAGTTTTTATTTGTCTTAAATTTTTTTGTGCTCAGCTTAGAATTCTAGGTTGACAGTAATTTTCATTTAGTCCTTTGAAGATCTTGCTTGTTCCATTGTTGCCTGTTTCAGTTGTTTCTATTGAGAAGTCAGCTGTCTACTTGCCATTCCTCTGTAGGTAGTTTCTTTTTTCTCTCTTGTTACTTTAAATATTTTATTCTTTGAGTCTGGTGAATTACGATTTCTCTATAAGGCATGTAAAAGTAGGCTTTTATTTATTTTGCTTAAAACTTGTGGCATCCTGAATCTATGAATTATTGTTTTTTACTTCTCAGCTGTTATCTCTTTGATTATTGCTTCTCCCCAGTCTTTATCATCTTCATCTGGCGCTCTCATTAGGTGTACAGTGTGTTTTCTCATTCTATTTTCTTTTTCTTTTTTTTTTTTTTGAGATGGAATCTTGCTTTGTCACCCAGACTGGAGTTCAGTGGGTATGATCTCAGCTCAGTGCAACCTCTGCCTCCCAGGTTCAAGCAATTCTCTTACCTCAGCCTCCTGAGTAGTGGGGATTACAGGTGCCTGCCACCATACCTGGCTCATTTTTGTGTTTTAGTAGAGACAGGGCTTCACCATGTCGGCCAGACTGACCTCAAGTGATCTGCCTGCCTCAGCCTCCCAAAGTGCTGGCATTACAGGTGTGAGCCACTGAGCCACTGTGCCTGGCCCTATTTTTATTCTATTCTCTGATAGAAATAAGAGCCATGCATGTGCTCTTATTTCTATCATTTTCTTTCTATATACTACATTCTGATTATAGTTCTCAGATATCTTTTTATTTGCCTAATTGCTATAGTCTAAGTGAGTCTGATCTGCTATTTATCCTACTTGCTGAATTTTAAAATTTCTGTGGCCATATAAAAAATTTTCACAAGTTCTCTTTGGTTCTTTTCCAAATCTGTTTTTTTTTTTCTGTTGTACTTTTTACATTTTTAAATTTTATATTCCTTCCTTTTTGTCTAGTAAATTTACACTTACTAGTTTTGTGGTCTCTATCATATTATTCATTTATTTCAAGTTCTTGGCAGTCTTATCTGATTTTGCTTTTTTTCTATTTATTGACATTTGCTGATAATGTGACTATTTCTTCATGGGTTTTGAAATTTTGGATTGTGAATTCATATTCAAGAGCCTTTATCTTTGGGAATCTTTTTCATCTAGAGTTGAGAATTTGTATCTTCTCCCTTTTTAATTTATGGTAATTAATATTTGTGTGTGTGCGTGTGCATGTGTGTGCATGTATGTGTGTGTAATAGATGATTAATGAACACTTGTATTTGTTGATGATATGCAAAACCCACAAAAAGACAGTAAATATCCTCATTCCTTTTATTGGAAAGGTACCTCATTTCTCTAAGATGTCCTCTCCAAGATATTTTGCTTATGAGTCTGTATTTTCATTGTTAAGATATGCATTTTTGAGACAAGAGGCTGTAGCTGGCCTTGGAAGAAGAAAAATGAGAACAGGTTCTGGAAAGGGGAAAAGGACAGAACAATCCTTCCATCACAGGAGGGAGAGATAGCACTGAACCGAAAACAGGTGAGTAAACAAGAATATCACCATCCCTGGGTTGAGATAGGGGAGCAAAGACACAAATAGCATGGCTTTGAACTAAAAGGGTTGGAGGGGGTACTTCATGGTATACATCAGAGGATGGAGACTCAGAGAAGGTGGGTACAGGTTTATATAACCATGTTTCTGCCTTCATTAATAGAGCAAAGGCCAATGAAACGACATCATGTGCCAGGCACTGTGCTAAGAGCTTTACCTGGATTCTTCCATTCAATAGTCATAACAATTCACTGAGAAGGCACTGCTATTCTCCCTACTATATAGATGGGACATTGAAATTCAAGAGGCTAAGAAACCTGACCCACACCCTGCAGCCTGAGAGAGGAGCAGAGCTGAAATTGGAACCCAGCTCCATGGCACTCCAGAGTGGGATCATGCAGCCATTCGAGGGCTGAGCTAGCACTTCCATTGACCCATGGTGCGAAATATTTAATTGATGTGGTTGCTCCTCTGGGGACCCTCTCATGCTGTGGGGAGAGTTGCTGTGGATGGGAAAACCCTGTTTATAGAAATCACCAATAGCACAAAGCACATGGTAAGTGCTTAATAAATATTTACCTAATAAAAACCTAATATTTTTTCTTTTGTAGAATTGAGGAACTGAACCCTGGAGAGTGGAATAGAACGTGCTACACTGAGACCCTCTCCTCCCCTGCCTCATTCTTGTCTTTAAAGCCCTGCTCAGTCAGCTTGAGAGACCCAGTGTCCTGGACCCTTGCGGTGCAAAGAGGCTGAGCTGGGTGGGATTCCCATGAAAAGTGACACCCACAGGCCACTAAAGGGGATGGGAGGCACTGCCTGGCCATGTGGAGCTTCTTCTCATTTGTTTCTGCTGAGTCCAAATATGATTAAACCTGTTCTGGATGATGAGAAGAGAATACACAATGAAGGGGATTCCTCCCTTGCCCCCACCTCCTACACAGAAGTCCAGGCTCCCAGCCAGCTGGCACAAAACCTGACATTTGTAAGACAGGACCATCCACGTTGGAGGCACTTCCCAGGACTGTGCTTTGCACGTACACCCAGCATCTTAAGCACATATTCCCCTGGGAAAGGAGACAGTCCAGTGTGTGTGTGTGTGTGTGTGTGTGTGTGTGTGTGTGTGTGCACGTGTGCGCACCTGTGTTGGGGTTGGGGAGCTCACTTGTCAGAAATTTGCCACCAAGATCCTTCGTTTAGTGGGAGCATACTTGTTTCTTACTGTTGGAACTTTGGACTCCCTTATATTACAGGCATAATCTCTCTGTGCTTTGCTAGGGAAGTGGAGTGACCCAGAAGAGGCTGCTGGCTTGGGCAGGTGATGTCCCTTTCTCTGCCTTGTTCCTTGGCTCTCCATATTTCCTTCTTTCTTGCCTCTCTGCCTCCCTCCTTCCTTCCCCACTTCCTCCTTCCCTCCCTCCCTCTCTCCCTCCCCCCTTCCTTCCTTCCTTCTTTCTTTTCCTCACTCTTTTTTTAATTTTTTACTTATTTCTTCCTTCTCTTTCTCTGCCATCCCACTTCCTCTCTCATGCTCCCTCTTTTGTTTCTGTAAACTTTCCCATCTCTAGACCTACCCACCCCACCACCTTTGCTCTTCCCGGTGCAGTATGGCACCTGCACCTGCCATTTTCCCTCACCCTTGCCAGCCTCCTGGGGTCTCCAAAGGCCCTGGCTTGCCTGCAGCCCCAGGTTGACCCCACAGAGCTTCTTCCCAGCTTCTGTCTTGGCCTCAGGCTGTGTCTGAGACTGAGGAACTGTGAGATGCACCTGCTGAGTTTAAGCCTCCTGCTGGGGACATCTCCTAGGCTAACAGGGTGCAAAGGCCCAGATGACATGGGGCAAACTCTCTGCATGGCCCCCATCAATCAGGGACTTCTGAGGCTCTCTGTGCTGACTCACAGTCATGGGCTTACCTAGCACTGGGGCTCCCAATGGGGGAAAGAGCCCTGTGAGCCTCAGAGGCCCCGATTAGCATTTGAAAGAAAGGTCAGCAAGAAAGGATTTCCTAGGCCTGCTGGGAGAAGAAAGGAGGATAGTGAGGAAACTTAACCCCTGCCTGGCTCCCAACAGACTCATCTGCTGACCAGGTGGCCTTTGAGAGTACAAAGGAGCACCAGATAAGGGTTCTAACCGCAGCTCAGTTACTGGGGAGCAAAGAGACTATGGTTAGGTTATTAAACACCTCTAGGCTGCACTTTTCTCACTACAAAGAGAAAGACAAAGTCTGTAAAGTGCTTTTCCTTCTAGAATTATTAGGGCCCAGGTGGCAGTGGGGTCAGAGGACTGGGTGACCCCTGAGAGCACTATGCACTGACTTGGAGGACAGGCTTTGGTATAAATGCCAGCTCTGTGTGTGACTTTGGACAAGGTGCTTACTTAACTTACTTGAGTCTCAGTTTTCACATCTGTATAGTGGGGGGTGATACTTTATGGAATGGTTTTTTTTTTTTTAGACAATCTTGCTCTTTTGCCCAAGCTGGAGTGCAGTGGCGTGATCTTGGCTCACGACAACCTCCATCTCCCAGGTTCAAGCAATTCTCCCGCCTCAACCTCTTGAGTAGCTGGGATTACAGGCACCCACACCACACCCAGCTAATTTTTGTAGTTTTTTAGTAGAGATGGGGTTTCACCATGTTGGCCAGGCTGGTCATGAACTCCTGACCTCAGGTGATCCACCCACCTCGGCCTCCCAAAGTGCTGGGATTACAGGTGTGAGCCACCGTGCCCAGCCTCATGTAATAATTAAAACAAGTAGGAAAGCAGTGCTTCCCACAGGCAGGCTGCTTGACCCCAGGCAGTACAAAGGATGATTTGAGCTTATACTCTGGTCCAATTCTCTCTCTAACCTGATTGCCACGGAGACGGTTGGTGTGCCTGGAACATCTCTACAGCACTTGCCAATTTCTCCTTTTAGCAAAGGGAGTTTAGGTTTCAGTTGGAGGACTTTCACCTGACAACAGCAAGCTCTGAGTTTACAGCATGGTTTGCATTTATTATGTTTACATTTATACTTCCCTTCTTATTTTTAATATATTTATATTTTGATTTGTTATTTTATTTATTATTACACTACCTTCTCCCCCACTTATCTGAGGTTTTGCTTTCTGCAGTTTCAGTTACCTGTGGTCAACCACAGTCCAAAAATATTCAATGAAAATTTCCAGAAATAAACAATTCGTAAGTTTTAAACTGCTGTAACTCTGAGCAGTGTGATGAAATCTCTCGCCAGCTTCTCTGTCCTGCCTGGGACATAAATCATTCCTTTGTCCAGTGTATGCAGCACCCACTACCTGCCTGTTAGTCCCTTAGCAGTGTTCTCTGTTATCAGGCAGAAAAACTAGTAGATACTCTGTGTAGAGTTCGGTGACATCTGCAGTTTAAGGCATCCACGGGGGTTCTTGGAACATATGCCATGCAGATAAGGGAGAAACTGTTATTTATTTACCTGCTATTTGTAATGATGCTGGTTTTCCATGAAGATGGTGGTATAGAATTTCCTTTTGAAAGAAATTTAGGTAAATAAAGGTAGTCTATTGAAGACAAAGATTAGCAAGTAATTGAAAAGGCGGTGTGACGATATGGCCAAGATTGTCGATGTGCTCTAAGAATTAGGGAAATGTGTGCATTGCATTTTGGGACATGTAAAGTATCCACGATGGTCTCTGGTCTCAAATATTATTCCCCTAGAAGGAAGGGCATGTCCTGCCTACATGCTTCTTCTCTGCCTACCACCTCAGCTCCCAGGCAATACTGATTTCATCAGTCTTCATGGAAGACCCAGGGAAGAGAGAGCAGCATGAGCCCTCTCATGCATTCTGTTTAGCCTGTAGATTGGTTCTGACTCAAATATCCCCTACTGACAATGGAACGCCATTCCAATGGGCCACCACATGATGAACCATTGAATTTAATGAAAAGTCATTTCAATGAGCTACCAGATAATGAACCATTGAATTTCTACACTAATGATAAACGGGCTGGAATCCCCTTATGGGCCATTGTACTTTAAATAGAATATGTATTACCTTCTGAAATAAAAGCCACTTATGCAAACCAACCAATCTATCTCAGTAGAGTGTCACCAAGACAGATCTTGATAGAAGAGCCAAGAGCAAGTCAAATGAAAAGCTCTAAGCCCATGACCATATATCACCCAGGGAGTTCCCAGGGCTGCTAGAGCAGTTTGTGGGTTGCTTTGTTCAACTTACAGCTTTCAGTTTTGTTATTAGGAGAGAAGAACAAGATGAGCTTGATAGATAACCAAAAGGATGCTTTTGCACGTCTTCAATTCAGGGTAGCATCTTGCAGAAAATGCATTTAGCACAGTGTCCTGGTGGTCACAGAGGCTTTTTTTCTGAAGGGAAGTCTGAGCCACTTGCTGGGCATTGTCTGCCTCTCACAGTCTCCCTGTTCCAGCTGCATAGTGCTGTAGGCAAGCCATCTTTCTGGAAGCATCTAAAGTTTATGCTTAAATAAGCCCATGTCAGGGGTCCTCAGGGAAAAAGAGCTGGCAAGGCACTCTGTGGATGCTACCAAATTGTAGTGACTGCAGTGCGCAGAGAAACTGGAGGTCATTTCTCTTTGTGTTTGGACTTCTAGAATGGTCAGGCAGATGGCAGGGTCTCTCCCACCTTCAGTCTCTTTCAGGATTAGTTAGGCAGCCATGCAAAGTCCACTAGTGAATCTCCCTAGTGGGAGATTCAAGGACTCAGGTCGTAGCCAAAGGTGAGGATCTACCTCCTCTTCCTGGTTCCAGGCAGCATTCCTAGAATGGGGTTTCTTACATTCTGGAACTCTTACAGCATTCTGCTGAAACATGGCAAGTGCTTTCTACTGGAACCTTTCCTGAACTTCCCTCTAGGACCCAGAAACCTGTTTATTGGTCTGTATTTCTGGCTTATCTTTTTGCAGGACACTGCTAGATTGAGTTTTTGTTCTGGAAGGACCCCTTCACTGTTTTATTATCTACCCCCACAGTCATTAAAGTACCAGAGATTGCCAGTTGAATATATCACACCCCAGCTCCTGATATACTTGCAAGGCCCTGGAAGATATGAGGTTCCTCTTTAAGTGCAAAGGCCATTAAGCTCCGGATGATCCTCAGTGAGGGATACTACCCTCTCAATATTCAAGAGTCACCCTTTTATAGGGGACCTCTAGATTGACCATCAGTGGGACAGAGGTAAAATCTTGCTCCTGTCTCCCTCAGACCTGGCTAGACGCTGCTTTCACCAACTCATGGAGCCAAGTCAGCCCTGACAGCTAGCGAGAGGCCAAGACCCACAGAACCACCACCGCCCCTCTGTCAGCAGGAAGAAGTTGCAGAAGACTGACATTCATCCATTTTCCCCCAAAGATTTAGAATCTTGGACTCTTAGCGGGGAAGGTGTTACAGTAGGTAGCCAGTCAGGTATGAGCAAGGCTGGAGAGGGCTCCCCACAACACATCAGGAGTGTTGGGTGATCATCAGGTGATGGTCAGGGGGTTAACTATTTCTCTAAAGTACTAATTGGTCCCAGCCAGTGCCAGGGAACTGCACTCTCCTAATAGATAGAAAACAGCTGAAACTGATCAGCAGCTTCCCAATAAGCTCTCAGGAGTGGAGAGGAGTAAGGCAAGATCTTGGAAGCAGGCCAACGTATAAAACCGTGTATTCGTTTGTTCTCATGCTGCTAATACAGACATACCTGAGACTTGATAATTTATAAAGGAAAGAGTTTTAATTAACTTACAGTTCCACATGGCTGGTGGGGGGAGGGGGCTCACAATCATGGTGGAAGGTGAATGAGGAGCAAGGTCATGTCTTACATGGCAGCAGGCAAGAGGGCTTGTGTAGGGGAACTCCCCTTTATAAAACTATCAGATCTCATGAGACTTACTGCCATAAGAACAGCATGGGAAAGACCCACCCCTGTGACTCAATAACCTCCCACTGGGTCCCTCCCACAAAATGTGGGAATTATGGGAGGAAGCTACAATCCAAAAGGAGATTTGGGTGGGGACACAGCCAAAGCATATCAAACCCCAAGTCAAAAGGTCAAGCTGTGTACTTGGTTTCCTAAGCTGCCCACTTGACCCTCTTCCAAGTTGTACTCTCCTTCTTTCTTTCCTTTCCTTGAGTTCTAAAGCTTTTAAATAAATTTTCACTCCTACTCTGAAAAAAAAAGTATGTCTTTGCAAAAATATAGCAAATGCAGAATTTCCTGGTTTCACAGAAAGAGCCTTACCTCTCATAAAAGCATCATGGTTTATAATTTTTTAAACCATCAAATGATCAGCTCATCTTTGGGAAGCAGGGTTCTTAGCAACTGTGGAATACCATGGCTGAAGAAGGGATGGATGCATTTTCCAGGGAGGCCACTGTGAAACAAAGGGCTTTTTAATTTTTTTTTTTTTTAGATGGAGTCTCACTCTGTCACCAGGCTGGAGTGCAGTGGGGCAATCTCAGCTCGCTGCAACCTCTGCCTCCACAGTTCAAGTGATTCTTCTCCCTCAGCCTCCCAAGTAGTTGGGACTACAGGTGCGTGTCACCATGCTCAGCTAATTTTTGTATTTTTAATAGAGACGTGGTTTTACTATGTTGGCCAGGATGTTCTTGATCTCTTGACCTTGTGATCTGCCCACCTTGGCTTCCAAAGTGCTGGGATTACAGGCATGAGCCACCGTGCCCGGCTACAAAGGGTTTTTTTTTTTTAATTCCATTTTTATTTTCCATTTGAGGGTGCATGTACCAGCTTGTTACCAGAGTATACTGTGTGATGCTGAGGTTGGTGCATCTATTCATCCTGCCATCCAGATAGTGAACACAGTGCCCAACAGATAGCTTTTCAGCCCTTTCTCCTCTTCCTCCCTTCCTCCTTTTGGAGTCCTCAGTGTGAGTCTATTGTTCTCATCTTTATGTCCATGTGAACATGAGAGTTGGTTCCCACTTATAAGTGAGAACATGTGATATTTGGTTTTCCTTTTTTGTGTTAATTCACTTAGGATAACAGCCTTCAGCTGCAACCATGTTGCTGCAAAGGACATGATTTTTTTCTGATTCCATAGTATTCCATGGTGTACATGTACCACATTTTCTTTGTCCAATCCACCACTGATGGACATTTAGGTTGGATCCATGTCTTTGCTATTGTGAATAGTGCTGTGATGAACATACAAGTGCACATGTCTTTTTGGTAGAATGACTTATTTTCCTGAAGCAAAGGGACCTTGTTTTGGAGAACATTATGACAAAAGCAGACACCATGAGAGCAAGTCAGAATTGGAAATAAATAAAACTCTTAGAGATGTTGCATTTCTTGACTTCTCTCCTTATTCCCGAGAGGGTTTGTAAGAGGGAAGGATAATCTCAGCCTTGTTCTTACTTGCAAATGTTGCAAAAGCTACTGGGCAGAGGCAGGAGTAAGTCTCTTGTTTCATCTGCACAGTCCCTTAGGTTGTGGTCATTGGATTATTTTGGAGCACTAGAAATAAGAAGCCTTGGACTTCCCAGACATTGAACTAGAGCTTGCAAAGATTAAATCAGGAATACTCTAAGAAAAGGATTAGCAAGCTTTTTTGTCTGTCAGCCAGGAAGACAAGTTGTATAGCACTGAGGAGGATCGTTTTCCCTTTGGTGCCTTCTTTTCCCACGAGTGAAAATGGGTGAACTAATTTTTACCCTGCCTACCTCCCAGAGGCAAGGCCCACAATAGTGGTGTTATGCTGGGTGACACTGATCACAGAGAGGAAAGGGAGACAGGAATCTGCAGAGTCATCATTCTGGAAGTCCTGCAGAGTGTCAGCGAAAGGTGACTTCTAGGCAGGGCATTGTCCATGGGCTGTGCCTTCTTTGACCAAGCCATCGATGTCCTTTGGGGAATGAAGATGATGTACCTTGGCAGGCAGGTGGCACAATGATTGAGGAGGATACAATGAGACCACAGCATTATTTTCTCCGAACACACTGGATTTGATGTGTTAGAAAAGGAAAGAGTTACTTCGTTGGTACCATGTACTGGCTCAAAGCTTCTTCATCACAATTGGCTGATCTGAGGCCAGTGATCTGGGGCAGGGCTGGGAAGTATCCCATGGCTAGACTGTCTGTCACAAGTGTCTCTTTCCTACACACACTTGCTATCCCAAGACGCTGGAGACAGGATGGAAGCATATCAGTGGAAATCTTCTGGACATCTTTTTGACAACTAGAAGTCATTTGCACACAGTTGTAGAATTTATTTTAAAACATATTAAACTTTGGAATCATCTAAATGCCGAGATTATGCCATCTACTGGAATGTTATTCCACTATTATTTTTTAAAATAGTGTTTTCCATGCTGTTTAATGACATAAAGAAAATGCTAACAATTTCATGTTAAGGGAAAATAGGATAAAAGTTAGATGTTCAATCTAACCCTAATTTTGCAAAAATACACACCAAAGAAAAAGGTGTGAGAGAAATATGTAAAAATATTAATAATGGCTATTTTGGGTGGTAAGATTCCAAGTGACGTATTCTTTTTTCTTGTCACTGACTTGAAGTGTATATGAAACTTTTATATTCCAAAGTTTATAATACATATGAATTATTCTTATAAGCAGAAGTAAATATAAAATAAATATCTATAAAAATACAAGCACCTGAAAGCTTGTTCTCTAAGTTCCACTCTCCACTGTTATAAATTACAAAGAGACAAATCACTTGAGAGGTAACAGACCTTCCTTGTTGCGCCAAGTAACCTGACAGATCTAAGCCTCAGTTTTCTTACCTGTTAAGTGGGAAAATGGCTGTTGCCCCCAGGTTTTTTTTTTGAGACGGAATCTTGCTCTGTCGCCAGTTGGAGTAATCTTGACTTACTGCAACCTCCATCTCCCTGGTTCAAGCAATTCTCCTGCTTCAGCCTTCCGAGTAGCTGAGATTATAGACATGCACCACCATGACTGGCTAATTTTTGTATTTTTAGTGGAGATGGGGTTTCCTCATGTTGGCCCGGCTAGTCTCAAACTCCTGACATCAGGTGATCCACCCACCTTGGCATCCCAAAGTGCTGGAATTACAGGTGTGAGCCACCGCACCTGGCTGCTACTGCCCTTTTTTACTTCACAAAGAGACTGTGAAGACCAAGGGTGATTAGAAAAAGTGATGCTGCTGACTTTAAAAGAAAACACAGTGGTGATTCAAGGCAGGTCAGGGTTACCGAGGGCAGTAACAGTTGAGATCTGTCATCAAGTCATGGTAATAATGTGAACTTTGTCAGCTGCCTTTATCCAAGACAGTTTATGTGCTGGTAGAACTGGTAACTAGTTAATTCCTTCTGCTGAAGCTGTAGGGTTTTGTTGTTCTTGTTTATCATTTTTTTCCTTATTTATTTTTAAAAACATGGACAAAATTGTTTATGGTGTATATGATGTTTCAAAATACATATACATTGTGGAAGGACTAAATAAAATAAACAAATAAATTAACATATGTATTCACTCACATACTTATCATTTATCTGTGCTGAGAAGACATAAACTCTCCCAGTGGTTTTCAAGTATACAAAAATTGCTATCCACAGTAGTCACCTTGTTGCACAATTAGATCTCTTGATCCTCCTAACTGAAATTTTGTATTCTTTGACCAACATCATCCTGATCCATGCAGCCTCCCTAATCCCTGTAGTTTTTTCCAGCAGGGTTTTCCTCTTTGGAATTTTCATATCTTATATTTAAGACTGTTAAACTAAGCCCCTTTCTTGAACATTCATGAAATGATGTCATGGGCCAGGAAAATCCACCAGAGGGCGATATATCATTTAAAGAGTCACCACCTGGCTTCTCCATCCAAAATCACCAAGATTGATGTCAGAGTATCGGAACTGGGTCCAGGTTGGAGGAAAAGAAAATCCATTGCACATTAATTGTGAGGCTGGGCCAATTTTTCAGTAAATAACCTTTCTTATTCTCCTTGGCTTTTATTTTAGTCACTCTGCTTTTTTAGTATGTATGTTTATACATTTCCTTTTATTTCTTTTAAATCAGGATTGTTCAGATCAGAATACTTAAACTTGAAACCTCTGATTTGCTTTGAGAGCTGCCATAGACACACATGCACATGGTACACAGGTTGCCATTCTTTCTAGGAAGCTTTTAATTGCATTTAGAAATAAAAATAAGTGGCTCACAGTGTTTTCAGAACAGAGGGTGAAGTTTCTACTTTTGTTGAGGCTTTCAGTTCTTGTGCAACAGATGTCAATTTCCAGCCTGCAGACACTCCCACATTAGTGGAAGATGTGCTGGGCTTATAGTGCTTCTCTACACCTTTCCCATTTCCAAGGCTGTCCAGGGACTGGCAAGACAAGGAGTGGGCATGTTGGGTAGTCAGAGAGCCCATTCAGGCTGGAGGGGCTCTGCTGTGCCCTGGACTCTGCCCATAGCCTGGCTGTGGACATGCTGTGAACAGCATGGCATGGGGGCATGTGCCCATGCAAGTATGAGCTCGGGGTCAGAAGACCTAGTTAGACTTTGGCTGTCCATTTTTTGGATTATAGTAATGACAGCCAAGATCTGTATGATGTTTTCTTTTTTTTTTTTCGAGACACAGTTTCACTCTGTCACCCAGGCTGGAGTGCAGTGGTGCTCACTGCAACCTCCGCCTCCTAGGTTAAAGCGATTCTCATGCCTCAGCCTCCCAAGTAGCTAGGATTACAGGCATGTGATACCATGCCCAGTTAATTTTTGTATTATTAGCAGAGATGGGGTTTCACCCTTTTGGCCAGCCTTGTCTCAAACTCCTGACCTCAGGTTATCAACCCGTCTCAGCCCCCCAAAGTGGTGGGATTACAGGCGTGAGCCACCACACCCAGCCTTCTTTTTTCATCCTCACACATAACCCTTAGAGGTAGGCAGGGCAGTTTCTGGTTTTATTTTTATTGTATAAATGAAGAAACGCATCATATCAAAGATACCTAAGTTTCCTTTTAAGTTTGAGATTCCATTTTGTCTGTGCAGAGGCTTTTCCTCAATTGGTAATGCCAGGTGCCAAGTTTTCTGGAAGTGGTGCAAAAGTTTGTTAACAATGTGGAAATGGCCAGAGAGAACTGGGCAAAGGTCTGGCAATATCTGTTTCTGGTGGATGGTGGCACTCTCTCAGTGCCTACCAGCTAGGCCATTCAGGGAGGTGGTGAGAGACTGGGGATTGTAGGAAGGAGGAAAACACTGATTTCAACACTGAGGGTCTCTGATGAATCCTGAGCCGAGATCTTGGATAGTGTAGAAGTTGCTAAGAGCTTCAGTCAGCAGAGGCAGGGGTGATGAAGGAAGCAGAAGCAGCAGCCCCCATCTGAGGGGCCTCCTAACGCCCTCTCCAAAGATGCTGAGGTGATGACGGTGATGAAGGAGGAGAAAAAGTTATGGATTCTGCAGCTGGGGTGACAGAAACCAAAGCCATCAGCTGCTTACCAGTAGCTACAGACTAGCATTTCAGGGGAATCCAGGCTGTAGGGGATGTCTGAGAAGACCCCACACCTGCTGGTTTGCAAAATTTCAATTGTGTGGGTAAGGGAATCCATTCTGGAGGTTTCATAGCCCACTGGGGAGACAGCCCTATCCCTTGCTACTCTTTGTATGTTCTGGGTGTCTTATTTTTAAATTTCAAATCTTGGTCTTGATTTAAGGAATGTCCTTAACTTTCTTGGCATATGATATGGTACAAAGACAGCAAAGTACAGCCACTGAGAAGGCTAATAAAGGAACCTCAATGCCACAGTCACCTTCTTGTGCATCCCCACAGCACTCCTGGGTCCAGCTCCCTCAGCCCTAGGGCCTTTGCATGCTTGGGACTAGTGTGGCAGGGATGCATTCAGAGTGGCTGAACACAGAGGCCAAGGTTGGAGGTACTATGGGACGGTACAGAGAGGAGGCTCACACAATTCCATTTTCTGGAGAACACTCTCTGCAGCTCCCTCCTACATATACTACTTTTTGAGAACTACTCAGGAACTCTTACCTCATTCCATTTTCTCCTTTGACTTGCGCCTTGACTCTTTCTTAGTGGAAGTGTACCCTAAACCCAATGAATGCATTCTGAATCAAGCAAGAGAAAGGCTTCAAACATCGTCTTCAGCCTCTTTGCCCAGCTCAGCCTCCCTTGCCACTCTTCCTTCCAGAGACCTCCAAGGACAAGGGCAGGGCTGATCTGACTCCCGAGGAGACAGCTGCAGGTGTAAAGCTAAGGATGCTAACTTGGGCCTTTTCCACGGGAAGAGCTGAAAGGAACCTGGGAATTCCAGTTAGGCCTAAACTAATGAGCTAGAAACTTTGGGGAAACCACTGTAGCAATGAGGGGAGAGCGTGATCATCTTCGATTTAATCAGCGCTGGAAAAACTTGTGGTCCAGCTGGTAGCACGAGGAGGGACAGTGTCCAGGGGGCGCAAAGTTTCTGCAAGTGTCGGAAGGGGGATTCCCCGGGTGGTGTACGGAGAGAGGCTAAGGAACAAACACGGACTTCTTCATCTTAAGTGGGAAAAGGGAAGACTAAATAGGGAGCAGTGAGCTGGAATGAAGCCTGAAGCCCCCCTTCCCCCATCTGTCCTCCTCACAGGATGGATGAAGTCCGGGACTATACAAGAGGAAAGCAACCCTTTAGGGAACTCTGTTGTCTGTCCGGCCTGCACGACCCCAGCCAGCTCGCCCTGATGATCTCTGCCTACTCTCTATTGGGCAGCCTTTGTCGCTAATAAAGGAAAAGGAGAAAACCACCTGCTGCTGTCAGAGGCCACAGACCACCCGCCGGCGTTCCTGACCCTGCCCTCCAACCACACGCGGGACACTGGGCACATAGGAAGCAGGGAGAAGAGCGAAGTAGGGGTGGGGAGCTGTGTGTATCCTGGCGTAGGGTCCTCCTCACTCCCGAAGCCCGAGAGTCCTGGGGCGCTCAGCCTGTGGAATCTAGTTGACATATGGCCACTCCTTCCCTCCCCACTGGGGGCTCTTTGGGAAAAAACGGCCTGAGCAGGGCGCCCCGCCATCCTCCTGGGGTACCCCACCGCGCTCGGTTGGGGGCGCAGCACTTTGGAGAGAGGCGCCTGGCCCTGCACCTGGGCTGGGGGCGCTCTACCTTGCGCTCTGGGAGTCTGGGGAGCGTGTCAGGCAGCCGCGGAGGGGCCCTGCCCGCCCCTGCCCAGTCCGGAGCCCAGGCGAACTAGCGCGGCGAGTCTCTTCCCCTCCCGCCTCGGGCGTCCAGAGCCCGCGCCCGCTCCAGTTGCTGCAGCTGCAGCTGCTGGCGGCTGAGGGGAGCGCGGGGCGCGCGCCGAAGAGGCTCTGGCGGCGAGGACGGGGACGGGGACGAGGAGGAGTCGGAGGCGGCGAGGAGGAAGAGCGAGCGGAGGCCGAGGACGCTTGGCAGCGTGGCGACAGGACTCGGCGGTCCCGGGAGCATGGGCTAGCAGGCGGCCACGGCCCGGCGGCCGGACGCGGTGAACCTGCCGCGGCCGGGCGCGCACTGGGGCTGCAAGCCAGAGCCGAGCGCAGCCCGGGGGAGGAGGGCTGGGGCGGGGGCGCCCCGGCTGAGGGGCCGATTATCCATTATTAACGAGTTGCCGCCTAATAAGCCTAGAGCGGCTCGTTAGCCTTGCGGGAGGCGCGCGGGGAAGGGGGGTCCCCGGCCGGAGCGCAGCGCACACCAGTGGCGCACGGCAGGCAGCGCGGCGCCGAGGACACCCGGCCCCGCGCGAGGAGCCAGGGCGGGCCCGGGGGAGGCGCAGACCCCGGGCGCGGGCGGCCCGCGGCGCCCCCTGGCTCTCGGCGCTCGGGGTCAGCGCAGCCCCGGGCTAGCGGGGCGCGGACCGGGGAGGGGGAGCTGCCCGCGCGCTCCATCCCCCTCCCCCCCGGGCGGGCCGGCGGCCGGGGGGAGGGCGGGCGGCGGCGGCTCGCTGTATATATCTCGGCGCACCCCGCCAGGTCGCGCACAGCGCCCCGAGCCCAGGCGCCTCCCCGCCCCCCTCCCGCGCTCCGCGGCGGCCGCGGCGGCAGCAGTAGCAGCAATATGGCTGTTGATGGGTGTTCGGGGTGGCGCTGGCGGCGGGAGGAGCTCCCCCGAGCCCCTACGCCGGCTGCCCGTTGCTAGCTATGGCAAATGGTGGCGGCGGCGGCGGCGGCAACAGCGGCGGCGGCGGCGGCGGCGGAGGCAGCAGTCTTAGAATGAGTAGCAATATCCACGCGAACCATCTCAGCCTAGACGCGTCCTCCTCCTCCTCTTCCTCTTCTTCCTCCTCCTCCTCTTCCTCCTCGTCCTCGGTCCACGAGCCCAAGATGGATGCGCTCATCATCCCGGTGACCATGGAGGTGCCGTGCGACAGCCGGGGCCAACGCATGTGGTGGGCTTTCCTGGCCTCCTCCATGGTGACTTTCTTCGGGGGCCTTTTCATCATCTTGCTCTGGCGGACGCTCAAGTACCTGTGGACCGTGTGCTGCCACTGCGGGGGCAAGACGAAGGTAACGCGCGCCCCGGGCGCCTGCCCTCTGCGCCAGCCCCGCCGCTTCTCGGCTTCCCCTGCAGCCCACCTCCTCGCTCCGTGCCGCGCGGTGCCTCCCTTCATCCCGCCTGCCTTCCCCCCGCCGCCTTCCCTTTCCTCCGCTCTCCCGGTGCTCTCGGATCCGGGCAGCGGGCGGCGCGCCGAGGGTGAGGAGTTGCCCCCAGCCAGTGCGCTCCCGGACGCGGATGCCCAATCCTGTCTTCTTGTTTATTGTAGGGTTGTTGGCTGCGGCTGGGGCCGGGGTGGGGGACGCTCGGGCTCGGGTGCCGTGGTGCGGGGTGGGGAGAGCCAGCCCCGCTTGGACGGAGGAAGCTGGGGCCGCTGGGTGCGTGTTCTGCACCGCTCACCTGTCGGGTCACGGCTCCTGTCGGTGGGCGAGAGGGAGCACATCCGCCCATACTTCAGGAACCTGTTGGGGAAATGAGTTTGTGGGGTGAGATAGAAGAGAAAATTCTTTGGGCAAGGGAGAGAATAATTTTGCACAAGGGAATCCCGGGGGAGGAGCATGGCCCGAGGTAGTGGGGGGACTTCGAGGGCGAGAGAAGTTGGGGAGATCCATCCCAGTATTGGGGGCAGCCCATGAGGCTGCCACATTCAGAACGTGTCGAGGTCGCAAATCTGTTATCACCTCCCACTCCGTCCCTTAGGTGTTCTAGTGGAACATACCCCAAGTTCTTCGGCCTCTGTTCCTTTGCCCCCAGGCCACCCACTTTGGGTCCCCGGAAATGCCCAGCAGCGCGAAGCTGGAGCTGGGGTCCGCCTGAGGCCGCAGTTTTACGCGGAGTTTCTTCCCTGGCGCTCGAGGTGGCTAGATGTCGTCGGCCTTAGCTATTCCTGGCGCAGACGCCCACCAGCACTGAGGCTGGCGACACCTTCGATGTATGGTTGCTAGGCTCACTGCCTGGTCTGTACTCTTGTCCCTAGAGATGTCCTTCCTTCCCCGTAGCCGCTGGCTGGAATGGGGGACCCGATGGTGTTTGATAGAAAATTGCAGAATAAAGAAGAAAGAACTGGAAAAAAAGAGAGTGACCCAGCTGCCTTCTTTCTGAGGAATTCCCATCCGAGGGGACTTCACAGCACTAAGCGTTTTGGAGGGAAGGGATATCCAGGTGAACAGTGCAATACACATCGCAGTCGCCACATGTTCACATCTTTTCTAGTAAAGTTAATCCGAGGACCCCCTCAAACTTCCATAGGGCACAGCAACTTGTAGAAGCCTCCTTGGGGGCTGAGAGAAGTAGGGAAGTCAGGGGCTATGGGTGAAGGCTGGCTATGAAAACACCAGGGGGAACCGAGGCTCTCTCTCCTGATCGTTAATTATACATCCTGTTGGGTGCTGGAGCTCAGCTGTGTTTTGTGGCAGCACGTTTGTGTTTTGGAAAATACCGGTGTATTGGAACAAAGGGAGAAATATGAAAACCATCATTCTTATCCTCATTCTCTGGCTTCTCGGAGGCCTGCAGGTGTTGGCCAGAGAGCTTTCTTTGGAATTACCTTCTCAGCCGTAGAAGTTCCTTTTTATTTGTTAACTAGGAAAACCTGCCACTGTTCAGAGAAACCTCAGGTTAAGCAAAGCCGTCTACACCAGATCCCTGCCTAACCCTCCTGAGACCCTGAGACAGCTTCTTCCTGGAGCCTTCAAATTCCCACATTCCCTCTCTCCATCCGTCTCCTCCACCTCCCCCAACAGTCTCAGGAATTTTGTTCCCCCGTTGACTGAGATTCAGCAACTGTCTTCAGGGGAAAGATCTGAAATGTTCCCTAGATGGAGTGATCTGGGTGAACTTTTTAACAGCTTGCTGTTTTTCAGGCAGTGGGCAATTTTGATCATAACGAAAATTTTTTCAATGATTCAAAATAACTCGTGGTGTTTTTGTGATCCTGGAGTCTTAAACACAGCTTCCAAGATCTTTTTACGCTAGTGGGTACAGAAATGCGATTGCAGTGCCTGTAATGAAATGCTAATCCCATCACACACACAAAGGATCTCCTAAATGATGAGCAAGCATAACTTCTGTCAGTTTACTCAAGAAAATAGGTTTTTGGCAATGATTAGAAAAAACAATCTGTAAATATTTGGCTATATTTTGTAGCTCCAAGACCTGCTGAGTGGACATAACTGGAACTTAGTTGCTATAAGAAATTTGCCAGGGATGAGAGGTGATGGTGGTTGGTTCAGATGATGTGAGGCCAGTTTCAAATGAGTACAGGTTCCTTTTGATACCATGAGTCTGTTTTAAAGCATGCCCAGAATCTCTTGATAACTGCCCCTAGATTTGCTCACTTAAAGCATAGGTAGCCAGCTCATTCTAAGCAATAATGGTAAGTCAGGCATTTTAAAAGCTTATCTTTCTACCTTGAGGTTTGTATTTTTATTGCAATTGTATTTTTTTCATTCTTTTTGCTTTCCAAGTATTTGGTAGTTTTCTCAAGACTTGATACACATGCATGTATTTGGCTTAAGTTTAGAATAATAACTTTTGTGCTAGATTTCCCAAGAAAAACATAGGCTGCTTTTCTAGAAAATTCTACCACCCCTCAGATGGGTTCACCCTCACCCTCCTTCAGCCCCAAGATGGTTTGATCAAAAGCTGGAGTCCAGAGGAAAGGAGGTCTTTTGTAGCATCTGAAGTTCTGTGGGAGATAAAATTCAGCAAGGAACTCCGATTTCATGAGCGTTTGGTCTCTGGAATTGCACCAGCCTTTTTGATCAAAGGAACCCAAGACTGTGAAATGCATAGTGGGACATCTCTTCCTTGGTACCTTTGGCCTCTGAATCTCAAATAGGGAATGACTTTATTCTTTTGAAAAGAGTAGCATGTGCACTTTTTCAGAAGTGAAGAAAAAAACATGACAATTTCCTTCTCTTGGGAACTGGGTCACAGTCATTCCAGTACTTTTTTTCCTCGTGTTGGGAACTTGGTCACAGTCATTCCAGTGTTCTTTGCTGTAATTTTTTGCATTATTGTTTTTTAGCTTGTTGGATTTTATCAGAGCTCTCTATTCACTTGGCTGTGACATTGTGAAGTTCAATCCTGTCGTAGACTATATTGAATAGGGAGTTCCTCTGGTAACCTGAATAAAGCCATGACTTTGAAGAAGTTATTTAACCTCTCTGGTGTCTCTCTTTCCTTGTATATAAAATGTGGGAATTGAATTCTGTGAGTTCTAATGTCCCTTCCTGCTCTGTGATTCGATATAGGAGAGGGAGAGGAGTTGAGGAATGAGGGTTAAAGTTTCTAGCTCAGAATGTGTTTTGCAATTTCCCAGCAATTCCTCTAGGAATTCAGTCTTGGAACAGTTATGTATCTTTATTTCCACCTTCTGCTCATCTTCCAGCATATGGTCCACTTCTCATTAAATATCTGGGGAAACCAAGGCCAACTTCCTGATGGAGCTGTGGTTTGCTGAAGGGCCTGAGTGTGGCTGGGAATACAGTTATTTCTATTCTCAATTTGAGCTGTTGTCCTTGTAGAAGCCTGGGCTTGATCAAAGATGGTCTGCGTGTAATGAATTATCGAGATGTTGTCTCCATGGCTCTGCCTGAGAAAACAACACGTTTTCTCTGTCAGGCTCGTGACTAATATAAATATCAGATCCCATTACAGCTTGGTAATTACCCAGGGTCTGGCCTGACGCATTCAATCAGGGCTGGAGCTTCAGTGCCGTGGAGCTCTGGATTCCAGATTGACCCTGGTGCCTCGTCTCATCCTGTCCTGGGGATCGGCTGCACCGGATGACCTTCAGATACTCCTTTTTGAGCAGATCACTTGAGGTGACCTAGGAGGAGTTCTTGGGTCTCAGTCACAGGGGAGCTCCCGCTGACCTGCCCTGCCCTTGTCCAGAGAGCTTGTGCTTCTCATTCCCGGCTCTCTCTCTCTCTCTCTCTCTCTCTCTCTCTCTCGATGGAGTCTTGCTCTGTCACCCAGGCTGGGGTGCAGTGGCGCATTCTCGGCTCACTGAAGCCTCTGTCTCATGGGTTCAAGCAATTCTCCTGCTTCAGCCTCCTGAGTAGCTGCGACTACAGGTGCATGCCTCCATGCCCGGCTAATTTTTGTGTTTTTAGTAGAGATGGGGTTTCACCATGTCAGCCAGGATGGTTTTGATCTGATCTCATGATCTGCCAGCCTTGGCCTCCCAAAGTGCTGGGATTACAGGTGTGAGCCACCACGCCTGGCCCCTGGCTATCTTTATGGGAAGGCATACTTTAGTGCAGACTCTGTAATCAGACACACCCAAGTTCAAGTCCTGGATCTCACATTTATTAGCAGGGCATCTTGGACTGCCAACCAGGTTGAGCTTTGATTTCTTCCCCTATACCAAGAGCATACTGTTGCTTACTTTGTAGGGTTCTTATAGGGAGTGGAAATAATGGCCATATAGCACCCTGCAAACACCAGCCACTTAGCAGGCTTCTTGTAAATGGTAGGTATCACAGCTTCACGAAGTGCTGAGTTTATTTTCCCTTCGATTCATTGAACTTATAGCCCCTGAAGGGTGCAGACTATAACAAATAAAATTTTTGAGCCAAAAGGAGCCTTTATATCCTGGAGTGTACTGTCATAGGTCAAACAACCAGTTAGAGTCAGACCGAGACTTGGGCTTATGGCTCTTGGCGTTGTGAGGCTGGAAGGTTAGGGTGGGGTGGCAGAGGTAGGCTCCATAGATGGGGACCTGGCAGGATGGTTACTGTTTTGATGGTGGGGGTATCAGTGGACGAACACTGACAGTGTGGGGGACCAGGAACTGCAGGGCTGGCAGAAGGGAAACAGTGTGGTTGTCCAGCATTGTACCCTTGAGGAGGGACAAATTCCATCTTTGTTATCCCAAGTCCAGAACTCACAGACCTGTCCTCCAAGAGATGTCACAGTCTCTTGGCCAGGGCACTCACTGACTACCCAGACCAGCTTTTCCAAGACATCCCCTAGGCCAGTGTTTCCCAAAGTGTGCTCTGTGGCACACTTGCCTGAAATTACCTTGTGAAAAAAAAAAATCAGCAGGTGTGGTGTGGCTGAGCTTCCCTCTTAGAGGGTCACATCACAGGCTTGGAGGCATCCTGCTGGTAGAGAAATTGGTTAAAATGCCTTCAGATGTGCTACCTGTGATCAGTCTTGCTCCAGTGTCAAGTCTGCTGTGTAATGCCCAAGGTCAGCCTGTGATCTTGGGCAAAGATGTCACTATTTTGTGCCTAAGTTTCCTCATCTGCAAATTGAGGACTGTAACAGAGCACAGCCTCATGGGGTGGGTTTTTTTCACCAGCCTCACTTTATAGCATTTCCTAGGCGGTCACTGGGGACCTATGGCCTCCCTTTGGAAGTTTTGGGCTATTCCTGCTTCCAGGTGCCCAGGAGACTTGACCAAAACATACATCAGGAGGAAAGGAAGAGCTGCTTTCCCCCTGCCATTTGGCCTGGGGGATAAAGGATTCCAAAGGCAAGGCCAAATGGGCCTTCTCTTTGCCTTGCGGCTGTTTTGTTCTCTGGATGGGTACATTCATCCGGTGGCTGCTAGCCAGGATTAAGTGCTTGCTTTGGGGCTTGCCCTCTCATCAGGGCATGAGAGGCCTGGTGCAGAAACAGTCACATTGGCATTAAATTGCAGTGCCAAGATCTCCTTCCCAAAGTGGGTGTCCCGGCTCGCACCGGCAGTGACCGTGCTAATCTGTGAATCACAGCAGCCAACGCCACCTTCCCCAGCTGGAGATCCCCTGGAGGGTCACCTCTGTAGTTCTGGTGAAAGGGCTGTTTGTGCTGTCATACTGGGCCCTGGGCCCTGTGGGGAACACTGGGTCCCTTTGAGACATTCCTGGGGGTCAGGCAAGGCCAAGCCTTTCTGTGCACAGTGAGGGAGTAGATCAAAGGTGTCTCTTTTAGAACTGTGTCTCTGGTGGGTGGGACCACCTGGGCTAGGCACCTAGAAAAGGAAAGTCAGAGATTCCACCCTCAGAGGCAGGGCTGTCCTAGCATGGTGGACAGTAGGCCAGGGGAGTATTCAGTGGGGATATCAGATCTCCATCTCCAAGAGCTGCAGAGTGTGTCCAGGTCTGGGCTTCTCAAACTTTTTTTTTAGACAGGGTCTCACTCTGTTGCCCAGGCTGGCTGGAATGCAGTGGCATGATCACTACTCACTGCAGCTTCAACCTCCCAGGCTCAAGTGATCCTCCTGCCTTAGCCCCCCAAGTAGCTGAAACTATGGGTGTGTGCCACCATGCCTAGCTAGTTTTTTTTAATAGAGATGGGGCCTCCCTAGGTTGCCCAAGCTGGTCTTGAACTCCTGGGTCAAGTGATTTTCCCATCTTGGGCTCCCAAAGAGTTGGGATTACAGGTGCGAGCCACTGTTCCTGGCCAACTCAAACTTTAATATGTTCAGGAATCACGCAGGTTCTGATTCAGAAGGTCCAGTGTGGGGCTGGAGATTCTGCTGATCTGGCGAGACCTGGGCTGTATTGATGCTGTGCAGAACACATTTGAGTAGCAAGGATCTGGTCCATCCCTCAGACTCCAGGCAGTCTATCCCTCGAGACAGGCTTATTTTTAAATATGGAAATTCCCAGCTCTTCAAGGGGGAGGGGATGAGAAGCAGAAGGTTTGCTGTGCCAGCCTGTTGGGTGGAGAAAACTCCCTTCAGGGCCGGGTAGCTGTGGTTCAGGCTGGGTTCTTGTTTGCTAAAGCTGATGGTCCAGGTGCCTGCTCCTAAGGAAACCATCAGCACTGTGGATTTAGGGTTGGGTTGTGGCGGCCAGAGCAGTGTTTACAGGGTGTGGTCTGTGTGTCGCCCACCAAAGTATGGGCTCTCCCTCATGCCAGTTGGTCATTCTGCAAGGGGTGTGGCTTCCTGAAGTCCAGGAGGCCAACCCAGCCAAACCACCTCCTTGCAAAATGAAAGGCTGCTGGTGTCGCCAGGGCTGCACTGTGGTGATGCTCCAGGCCAGCTAGGGGCCACTCCCTCTGGAGTGTTTGAAATCAGTGGACATCAAGACTGCCAGCCTTATTTTCTGTAGGGGCCTGGGTGTGCCTTCCCAAATGGAGATTTCAACTTCAAAGGATAGGCTGGAGAGCTGCCCGTGGAGTGACTGGGGGACACGCGTGGCACCGTGCTGTGCGGCCCTCCAATGTACTTCTTAAGAATTCCAGCAGATGAAAGTGAAAGTAGCTGCTTTTCTCACATACCAGGGTTTTTCACAGCTTACGCTGTCAGGGACTTTTTCCACGAGATGTACTTTTTATGTTGTTTCATTGTCAGAGGGGAGAACCACGAGTGTCTGCAGCAGGCCGAATGAAGGACTTGGCATCATGGCCTGCACATAGTAGGCCTTCAAAGAAGTCTTTTGGTTATTATTATTGCGGTTGTTTTTGCTTTTGTTGTATATTAAGTGCATATGATGTGCCAGAAACCAAACTAGGTGCTGGGGAAAAAAATAAAGATCCAGTTCTGACTCCCTTCTTGTTAAGACTTTTATTAGCACTTGACAGGCTGAGCAGGGGAAAGAACAGTTATCTTCTCATGGAATATGAACACCTGATGTCTGAATTGCCTGCAAACTCCTTGAGGGCAGGAACTGAGTCATACAAATGTAAACACACATAGATGCTGGAAGACTGTTTCCAACATCTTTTCCAGTTAGCTGAGGGCTGAACGAGAATGCAGTAGGGGGGCAAATATATTTTGGTGCTTTTTTTGGGTAATTTGTTAGATGCTATGGAGAAACTCCTGGTGAAAGGGTGGGCTTGGTTTGTTGACACATGGTGCTTGAGTCATTCGTGGATTTTAATTATTCACGCCATCCTGGTCTCTCTTGATCAGCAACGAAGAAGGATTTAGCTCATAAGAGCAGTTGTTTGTGAGGTGGATGAGTCAGGCAGGGGAGGGAAGGGCAGTTCAAAAGAATGGCTGCCTTAAGTTGGAACTTGTTTGTTTTTGAAATTATTTGGTGATTGTCTTGGGACATTATGTCTAATTGCCAATTTGGAAATGTAATTGGCACTCCAGGCCCAGAATGGATATACTTAACGTTGTCAAGTCGAGCCTTGGAATCATCTCCCTGTAAGATCTTGTTACCTGTATGACTAATGTTTCTTCATGTGGCCAAAATCAAAATTATTTAACACATCTCATTTATTTTCTATTCTTTATGCTCTTTCACTGGGCTCTCTACCAGATTTTCTTGGGGACTCAGATCCCGTGACTCTGGGCATTTCAAGACGAATTCATAGGAAAGCCTGAGTTTCAGCCTTCTCCCCTCCTCCTCTCTCTCCATCCTTTCTTTTACATCCTTCTTTCTTAGTGGTTCTAATTCCCGAGGGTTTCTGTGGAAACTTGGTGCTATTTAATTTTTGTTTCTAGCACAATAGGGAGGAATACTTCCATTTGGGGAAGAAGTAATTAAAGTAAACATTATGTCAATATCCCCATTATCAGAGTTGACTTTTATTTGGGGGAAGGATGTTTTTTAAAAAGAAAAATTAGGATTATAGATTTTTTTTTTTTGAGGCAGAATCTCGCCGTGCTGCCCAGGCTGGCAGACTGGAGTGCAGTGGCACGATTTCGGCTCACTGTAACCTCCACCTCCAGAGTTCTCTTGTCTCAGCCTCTCAAGTATCTGGGATTACAGGTATGTGCCCCCACGCCCGGCAAATTTTTATATTTTTAATGGTGACGGGGTTTCACCATGTTGGTCAGGCTGATCTCAAACTCCTGACCTCAAGTGATCTGCCTGCCTCGGCTTCCCAAAATGCTGGGATTACAGGTGTGAGCCACCGCACCTGGCTGGATTTTAGATTTTTGACTTGAAGTGAAATTAATTTCCATCTGTTAGCTGCTGAAGTCTGGGAGCGTGAAGTCTTTTGCAGAAGAGTTTTTAAGGCAAGATTGTCAGTAATGTTCTTTCCCGGGTCACTTCTAACTGTACTTAACTGTTCAGCCAAAATGGGTCTGCATCTTTGCACATCATTGTAAGCCAATTATCTATAGGCGGCTGGGCTGCCTGTATGTGGATTTCAAGTTGGGCGTATAAGATGAGTATTTATTTTATTTTCCTGTTCCGTGTCTCGTTCTTGTTCCTTCATCCCTTTTAGAGACTAGGCATTCCTCTCTGTCTTCATCTTTGGGAGTGAACTGGGGGTGGGGACTGGGATTGAGAGTGGCCTCTGCAGGTTGGGGACTTCAAGTTTGTAGGTTAGTGGACAACACATAGCGACCTTATTTAACAAGTTCAGAGGCACATGGAACTATAAACTCATAGTTGTAGAAGGATGCTTTGAGGCCTCAGGCCCTATGCGCTTCCTCTCCAGTGCTGGAAGTCCACCCTACCAGGGTAAATATGATCTCCTGAGGCCACCGTTCCTCTGGGGACACACCCACCTTACCGTGAACTTGGGAAGATCTTTCAGTTTGTACTAGTCCCTCTTTGCTTCTGGTCTGTGTCTGGGTCGCTCAGAACAAGCCTTGGTGGATGGTAGATTTCAAATTCTAAATCTAGTCCAGCAAGGGACAGTGCTGGGTGGTATTTCCATGTCTGCAGTGTTGTTGAGACGTAGAATGACCTTAACCTTAACTTGTGTTTCCTCTGTGAAGGCCACTTTCTTTTCCTCCCATGGCTTCCCCAGGTTCCTTCTCTTCCTGAGACAGTGAGGTTTCCCTTTACCTCTTTGCCCAGAGTTCAGAAAACGACCCATTCTGGTTGTTGTTTCTTGAAGTTTGCCCTCTGAGGTCTTTTTGGTCTTTTCAGCAGCTGTGGCTGGAGGCTTGTGGCTGTCACTAGGCCATGAAGTCCTCTCCTTGTCAATGTCACCTGCCCGGTGTCTCCAAGGTTTATCCCCCTTCTCAGTTTCATGTGGGGCTTATAATTTTGGGGCCCTGACAAAAATCCAGATGTAGGGTACGGAGCCTTTGTTAGGAAACCTGAGTTGGATTCTGTTTTCTAGATGTCAACTGTTTTTCATTTAGGGAGACAGACAGTGCTCTTAAACCTCTTTTTGCATCACTTGAATACAGCTGCTCCTTAGGATAGGAGGCTGTCTCTTCCCCACCTGCTCATTGGGTCTCCTTTCCGCTGGGACTCCTGTTTATCTCTGCTGTTATTTCCCCTCTTTTGCTCAACAGAAAGAAATCAGAAAAGAAAAGAGAGCAAAACACACAAGGGAAGAAGGTGAGGGAGGGCAGAGGGTTGAGGGAGAGGTTCACACCAAGGGAAAAAGAATTTCTCCTCTGAGAGTTAGAGGTTGGATAAATAACTAATTGGATGGATTTTGTTTTTAGTTCTTTCACCTTTGTCTTAATGAATAAATCACATCAAATGACCTCACCTCCAAGGAGTAAAGCATTATATAAAGACCGGTGGGTAGAATGAGTTCACTTTTGGAAAATTTTAGCTTTTCAAACGCGGTGTTCTTTCTAATAAACTGATAGCATGTGCTCTGTGTGGCCCTGTGGTTCACAGGTGAAGGGTTGGAAGGCTTTGTGGGGAATCTTGTTTGTGTGCTTGGTAACCGTGAGGAGAATTCTGATCCTCTTTGGGAGAAGTTGCCACATTCATGTTGTTTTCTCTTTATGTGGTTTTGGAAAGTGGACCCTTTGTGGCTCTGGAAGGGGAAAAAGTGGGCCTCCAGTTATTCAAATGAAGAACTCAGAGATAAGGTTCTAATGCTTGGAGGAAAGATTTGGAAAATGAAAGGCCTTACCCAAGTGCTAGGGATTTTTATGACCAACATTAGCAGGCAAGAGCTTACTATACACTGTTGTTCTCCGACATGCATCTGGGAGCACTTTCCTCCCAGTGCTTAGAGGAATTATTTTAGCTGCCCATGAATTATGGCCGTTTCTCTCGTGGATTGTGGCAGCTGCAGCCGATGCTGATCAGGTGATAGATTCTTGAAGAGTATAGGAATGATGTCTCCAGCTGAGCCCACAAGAAGGCTCAACAGTTTGCCTCAGTCCAACAAAATCCAATCATTTCTTAAGTTCTTTCACAACTTTGATTTCCCCATAGGATTTACTTTTTAACTTCAGTGTTTTACATTTTGTCTTTAATGTGCTACATGTTCATTGTAGAAAATGTGGGCCATGCAAGGGCATTAAACAAAAAGGACATAGTCAGACCTGTTAGGATGGCTACTGTAAAAAAAAAAAAATAGAAAATCACCAGTGTTGGTGAGGATGTGGAGAAACCAGAACACTGGTGCAGTGTTGGTGGGAATGCCAAATGGTGCAGCCTCTGAGGAGAGCAGTATGGCAGTTCCATGACAAATTTCCAAAACAAATCAATCACTGAATTATCATGATCCAGCAATCTCAGTTCTGGTTAGATATCCAAAACTGCAAAAGCAGGGTCTTAAGGAGATATTTGTACACCTATGTTCACAGCAGCATTATTCACAATGGCCAAAGGTGGGAGCAACTCAAAGGTTCATTCATGGATGAATAGATTAGCAAATTGTGGTAGGTACATACAGCAGCATATTATTCAGCTTTAAAAAGGAAGGAAATTCTGACACATGCTACCACATGGATGAATATTGAGGACATCAGGCCAAATGAAATAAGCCAGCCACAAAAGGTTAAGTTCCACTTATAAGAGGAACCTAGAGTTGCCAAACTCAGAAACAGAAAGTAGAATGATAGTTTCCAGGGGCCAGAGGTAGGGAAGTGTTTAATGGGTATAGGGTTTCAGTTTTGTAGGATGAAAAATTTCTGGAGATAGATTGCACAACAGTGTGAAATATGCACATTTGTTTTTTCTTCCTTGAGACAGAGTCTCGCTTCTTCACCGAGGCTGGAGTGCAGTGGCGTGATCTCGGCTCACTGCAACCTCTGCCTCCTGGGATCAAGTGATTCTCTGCCTCAGCCTCCCCAGCAGCTGGGATTAAAGGTGCCTGCCACCACACCCAGCTAATTTTTGTATTTTAGTAGAGACAGGGTTTCACCATCTTGGCTAGGTTGGTCTTGAACTCCCAACCTTGTAATCCACCTGCCTCCGCCTCCCAAAGTGCTGGGATTACAGGCATGAGCCACCGCACTCAGTGAAATATGCACATTTTAAAGTGTGAAGTACTGCACACTTAAAAATGGGTAAGATGGTACATTTTTATCTTCTGTGTATTTTACAATTACAAATTAAAATTTGAGAAAAGGGAAAAAATTCCTCCAAATTCCCCCTCCAAGAGATGACCACCATTATCTTTGGGCATATTTCCTTCCTTGATATATTCTTTACCGTGGAACTCTCGTTTTGTTGGTAGGCAGCTAATATTCTTCCTCTAAAGCGTGCAACCCCTCTAGAAGTACCCGGGCTGACTTTGATTTAGGTGGTGTCCACTTTGAGAGCAAATAAATGAAGAGAACAGCCCTCTCTCTGCCTGTGGGATCTGGTTAGAGTGAAGTTAAGGGAGTGCTGGGTTTTTGATTTTGGCATATGGCAAGTGACTAACTACAGTGTCTTAGACAAGTCATTGGTTCTGGGCCTTAGTTTTCCCATACATATTACAAGTTCTCTGATTTCATGATTTCAGTATAAAGCCATTTCTTAAGTCAGATTTTAAAACTTGTTTTTACCTGATAAAGAACCAAAGATTAAGTTATTCAGGACAGTGAATCCAGGGAGAAGTTCTTGTTCTATAAAACACGAGAGTGAAATTTGATTGACATGTCCCCAGAACTTCAATATTGACTTTGATGACATATTTAAGAATTATAATCTGGGGACACAGGCCCCCACTGGAAATACCATCAAATCTGTCATGTTAAAAAAGTCTCAGAAATAGGTTTTTGTGACTCTGTTATTACTTCTAATGATACAGCCACACCACTACTGAGGTTTTCATTTTAATTTTTGGTGCAGGGGAATGGTTCAGAACATCTTAGCTTATAGACTATAAATAGTGTGCTGGCTTTGTTGAGGTTGAGCATAAAAAGAAACATCTGATTAAAGAGAAGGTCATGCAAATCAACTTACTTTGATCCTTTTCCTTAACTTGTCTCCAAAGGCAGCCCTGGAGCCAGAATATTCATCTCAGCCCTGTGGTTCCCCAGAGCATTACAGCTGCTGAAAGTGGGAATAAGATTACCACAGCTTCTGTGGCAAAAGAGCACGTGTCTAAAGGAATGATTCCCAAATACTCAATAACCTCCAAAAGAAACTCCCCCTGAACCATAAGCAGCCAGCACATCGGAACTTACTGGAATAGTTCTCTTAGGTTATGTAACATCAATTCGATTACGCTACTGGAGCCATGCATTAAATTTTAACTTGTCACAGATACATTACATTAACACTTCACAGATCCACAGAGTACCAGGTAGCTCTGGGGTGTTGGTAATTGTGTAGGACTTGCTACAATCCAGGCAAAAATACTTAGTTGTACATTTTGTTTCTTCTGTACTATAGTTTAACTCTTATTGGGGGTGCAAACATCCTCCAAGTATTCTTTTTTTTTTTTTAGATGGAGTCTTGCTCTGTCATCCAGGCTAGAGTACAGTGACACGATCTCAGCTCACTGCAACCTTCGCCTCCTGAGTTGAAGCAATTCTCCTGCCTCAGCCCCCCAAGTAATTGGGACTACAGGCACACGTCACCATGACTAGCTATTCTTTTTTTTTTTTGAATTTTTAGTAGAGATGGGGTTTTACCATGTTGGCCAGGCTGGTCTTGAACTCCTGACCTCAAGTGATCCACTGGCCCCAGCCTCCTAAAGTGCTGGGATTACAGGTAAGCCACCGCACCCAGCTGCTCCAATTATTTCTTACAAAATAAACTGAAGGTTTAGACAATAGTGATTGCCACTGTCAAACTGAATGCTTGATTTATGGCCATGAACCAAATATGACAGAGATTTTAAAAACTCTGGAAACCTTTTCATTTTCCAGTGACAGGCAGTGCAAGTGCTATATTTTTAATTGGTCCCTTTTTAAAGTCAGGAGCTGAAATGTTATCATGCAAATCTCTCCTGAGTTGCATGGAAACTAATAAAATCACAAAGGTTTCTATTTGTACTCTATGAACACAGACTGTAATGAAACTGAAACAGCTATCTCCAGGGATGATGCTATTTAAATTCTAGGCAGAGCTTTAAAATGATTTTCATGGTGAAAACAGAAACTAGCAACTGAGATGTTCCTGTTCTTTCTTTCCCATCTCAAGGGTGCCTGTTCACCCATGATCCTCTTTACTTCTTGACCTCAGAAAGAATGAATGTAAAACAAGAGCCTCCAGTCTCTAAGCTAGGCTGTCTATCACTGGTTTTAGAAAACAGCAATGATTTCTTCTCTGGTCCTGCATTTATTTCACTGGCACTTTTGTTTTTGGGAAGTCTTTCTGTGGGAATTAGAGTTACTATTTTCTTAGAGAAAAATATTAGAACAAACTTCAAGTGGTTTCTATGCATTAAGCATTGTTTTAAGCTCCTTATGTTTATTCTGTTAGTTAATCCTCAAAACAATCCTGCGATATTGGCACTTGTGTAATTCCCATTTTATAGAATAGAAAACAGATGCATAGAGAATGAAAATGATTTTCTGGATAACAAACTTTAAGTGATTACTGTGTGGTGGTTGTTTCTAAACTACTATGTATTATATAATCCTCACCACAACCCAGTGACTTCAGTGATATTATTACCCTCATTTATGGAGTAGGAAACTGAGGCACAGAGAGGTTGAGTAACTGTCCAGGGTCACACACTGGTGAGGGGCAGAGCCAGCTTAAATCCAGGCAGGTGGGCAGTGGATCCTATGGACCTAACCCTGCATTGTACCTCATTTATACCTCCTTATCTCATCCTGGCCACAGTGTGGGGGAAACTGATGACATAGACAGGACTGAAAAGAGGAGTGATGTGTTGTTCCTGGATGAGATGTGAGATCCCTTGACAAGTTGAGAGAGTTCCATACTATCGAATTCTCAGGTCTGTTAATTTCCAGGATGAGAAGGAACCGTAAGTGCTGTCTACTCCTATTAAATTTGCTGAGTCTTAGTTTTTCTTGCTGGAAAATGGGATAATTGCCATTTCTCTACCTGACAGGCAGTGGGTTGCGTACAGTCATGCAGGTTGCTCACTGCATAACCCCAGGACTGCTGTGAGATTCACATCAGATGATATATAATTATACTTTATGAACACAGCACATATGCCGTATCCCTGTGCTGGGGTGTATGTGGAGGCACACACTCAATATTGGGTCATTTTTCTGAGTGTCAACAGTCTTCCTTGAAGTTTTGGGAAAAAAACCCACTATTTTTATCCAAAGCCTCTACCTCCTAGGCTCAAGCAACCTCCCACCTCAGCCTTCCAAGTAGCTGAAACTGCAGGCGTGTTATTTTTTTTGTATTTTTGGCTAATTTTTTGTATTTTTGGTGGAGACAGAGTTTCGCCATCTCGCCCAGGGTGGTCTCTAACTCGAGCTCAAGTGATTCACCTGCCTTGGCCTCCAAAGTGCTGGAATTATAGGCGTGGGCCACTGGGTCCAGCAGAAAAAAACTGTTTTTTATATTAACATGTACACTGTACATAGAGTATATTGGAGGTAGGATGCAGAATTTGAGTAGGTTTCTAAAAACTTGAGAGAGATGTGTGTGCGTACATATGTGTGAGATGCACACAGATCCAAGAGAGCCTGGGGGACCAGCAAAGTTTGACACCCACCAGCAAAGTCTCATCATTAAGCCATGGGCCTATGCATCCTGTTGCAAAATGATGCCTTATTATTCCTACACGCTGTCTGCTCATTTCACAAACTCTGAAACTGTGTTAGTAAAAGAATGGGAATTCTGTGAAAGAGAAATAAGTATATCAGAATTCCAGATCTGTTAAAATTTAGTGCATTTGGATGTTGGTGCGACAGACAGAATTTAATTTGCACTCTCATAAGAGTTAACTCATTCAGTGGTTATGACTCTTCCTTGCCTTAGAAAGCTCAATTCCTTGTGCCTCTCCACCTCCACAGCTTGGAAATACATTATTGTATCTCAATATGGCTCTCTTTCTAGACCATTGGGCATTGCGGCCTTATGCCTGCCAGACCCCGTGCATAGAATATTTGGAAGCAGGAGACAAATTGGTTAGTTCACAAATCTTTATTAGCATGGCTGTTATTTTCCCAGGGATATGGGGTCATGTGAGACATCATTTCCTCTCTGGTGACACCAGTAGCCACACTGCGTGATTCCAGGGTGCCACTCACATCCTGGTCATCAATGATGCCCTCTGGAGTTGTGCAGTGCCTGCATGTCCATAGGTGTTGTCTTTTCTAGGCATCTAGTTGTGTTGGTATAAAACCCTTACACAACAAATTAAAAACACAGTGAAGGGCCTATAATTCTTAATGGCAATGTGAATAACAGAAACATCAAGAATTTGGGATTCAGGAAAGGGGGAGAAAACAGAACTGGCCCTAGAGGGAGTGGCCAGAGAGAGCCCACTGGGGATGTGGGGTTGTGTTGGCAGCCCCAGCCTGTCCTCCAAGCCCAGCCTCTGCAACAGGCGGTTTCCCTAACTTCTGACCACTGTGCATCTCCTGACATGATACAGGAGGACTCCCAGGCCCCTGTGCCTGTTCTAAGCATGAGCCTTGGAAAAGAGAGAATGCTGGGTGCCAGCTCATGTGTATCCTATGGACAAGGAATAATAGGACCCTGAGGACTTAGAAAAGCCTTCTCTGTTGCCAGCTGTGCTATTTTTAGCTCCCTCCCATGGCCCCTGCTGTCCCCAGGTGTTTGTTAGCAGAACATGCTGCACCTGCATGGAAAGCGGCAGTCAGGGCCCAGGCCTGCCTTGTGCTGTGCAGGCCACAGCCATCTCCTTACTAGGCCTGGCGATCAGGCCCAGCCTCTGAGGCTGGCAGGCTGTGGTGAGGGTGGTTGCATAACTGGCCTTTCTGCTGCTGGTTCTGGGTGAAGAGGTTGAGCCAGAGAAAACAGGTCCGCAGTCCACAGCCCCTCCCAGGCACTGGTGCAAGACAGTCTTGTGGGCCTGGTGATGACCCTCACAGTCAGGAGCCGCCCTTGCTCTTGAACTGCTGATCATCGCTGCAGAGTGCCCAGTCTGATCAACATGCCTGCTGGGAAATGTGGAGATGACCTGGTGTGGTCTATGGTGATCCAAATGTGACAGAAGGCTGGGGGTGCCCCCAGGGATGGCCTACTCTTTCCCTTCCAACCCGCCACCTCCTCCGTCCTTCATGGCTTAGCTCACCTTGCTGGGATGCCGCCTTCCTTGGAAGCCTTCTCCACCTACCCTGATCAGCTTTCTCTGCCTCTCCCTCCCCTGATGCTTCCTCTCTGTTTGTCCTTCCATCCTGGGTGGGGAACAGCCATCTGATGCTGCACCTCTGTTTTCTTTTTTTTTTTTTTTTTTTTTTTTTTGAGACGGAGTTTCGCTCTTGTTACCCAGGCTGGAGTGCAATGGCGCGATCTCGGCTCACTGCAACCTCCGCCTCCTGGGTTCAGGCAATTCTCCTGCCTCAGCCTCCCGAGT
>CAUYOR010064270.1:0-24074 GCA_963573925.1 Callimico goeldii | reverse complement strand
GGGTTCAGGCAATTCTCCTGCCTCAGCCTCCTGAGTAGCTGGAATTACAGGCACGCGCCACGGTGCCCAGCTAATTTTTTGTATTTTTAGTAGAGACGGTGTTTCACCATGTTGACCAGGATGGTCTCGATCTCTTGACCTTGTGCTCCACCCGCCTCAGCCTCCCAAAGTGCTGGGATTACAGGCTTGAGCCACCGCACCCGGCCTCTTTGTCATTTTTGAGTTTCCATTTTGGTTAGAGACCACTGCTGGCGGGCCAGTGCAATTCTCTGCTGGTATAACTCTGGGCCAGTGCAATTCTCTGCTAGTATAACTCTGGGCCAGTGCAATTCTCTGGTGGTATAACTACGGGCCAGTGCAATTCTCTGGTGGTATAACTGTGGGCCAGTGCAATTCTCTGGTGGTATAACTCTGGGCCAGTGCAATTCTCTGGTGGTATAACTGTGGGCCAGTGCAATTCTCTGGTGGTATAACTACGGGCCAGTGCAATTCTCTGGTGGTATAACTACAGGCCAGTGCAATTCTCTGGTGGTATAACTAACTATATTCAGATTTTTCATGGTGCCATAATTTTTGTGCTGGTTCCATCTCATGTGGAGATGCTAGCACTTTTAATTTTTGTAATTGTTTTCATGTGGGATTTTTTTTCTTTTCCTGTATTATTATTATTATTATTTTTCTTTCCTTTTCTCTTTAACCCCTCCCTAGGGGGTGCAACTGTAGAAAATGCTGGATAGGGTCTGTCGGCTGTACTTCTACACCCCTATGCACTTCTTTCAGAAGATTTTATATTGGGCTGTGCAGTTTGATCTACAATCCAGTAGATGGCACTTATAGGTAAGAGCCAGCAGCAGTCATTGTGGCTGGGTCTATACTTGATCCTTCTTTACCGGCAGAAGCTCAGTGTTGCCTCAGGCAATGGACTGATTCTGGATTACACAGTGGTCTGAGCTCCCTGCTCAGCCCTCCAGGGTGGAATCGGGGCCACATTGGGCAGGCCTGGACTGGGTAGGTCTGCCTACAGCTCCAACGGCAGGCACAAGCATCCTTTTAATTTCAGTCTGCCTCTATCATTGTATTTGAAGTGAGGTTCTTATAAACAGTGTATATTTGGCTCATGCTTTAATTAAGAGCCAATCTCTTTCTTTTAATTGGTTTATTTAGAACACTTGTATTTGATAAAATTGTTGATACTTTAGGTCTTAAATTACCATCTTCTTTTTTTTTTTTTTTTTCTGAGATGGAGTCTTGCTGCGTTGTCCAGGCTGGAGTGCAGTGGTGCTATTTCAGCACTGCAACCTCCGCATCCTGTGTTCAAGTGATTCTCCTGCCTTCGCCTCCTGAGTGGCTGGGATTACAGGTACGCCCCACCATACCTGACTAATTTTTGTATTTTTAGTAAAGACAGGTTTTCACCATGTTGGGCACATTGGTCTTGAACTCCTGACCTCAAGTGATTCACCTGCCTTGGCCTCCCAAGGTGCTAGGATTACAGGCGTGAGCCACCGAGTCATCTTCTTTTCAATTTTCTGCTGTTTCTCTCTGTTTTGTTTTCCGTTATTCCAACCTTCCTATACATTTCTTGAATATGTTTGTTTTACGGTTCCACTTTCATTTATTGCACTATTTAATCTCTTGGTACAGGTTTTCCACTTTTTACACATAACACAGCCTATCTGTCTCAGCATTTTACCAGCTCTGTGAAAAGTAGGAAAAAAAAAGGTGACCTCCTTTATGTCACCTCACCCTCCTCATTTATAATTTAATTATCATAAAAATTAATATTAATATGTTAATGTAATTGTCTTAAATATTTCCTCTATGTGTATTTACATCTTTGTATTTACATCAGTTAGGATTATAATTTTAGCTTCAACTATCAAACATAATTTCGAATATTCAAGAGGAGAAGGCAAGTGTATTTATCTATATTTTTACTATATTCATTGTTCTTTCCTTCTTCCTAACGATTGATAACATGTCTTAGAGCAGTCTGAGGAATGTGAGATGTGATTTTTTTTTTAAGAGAGACAGGGTTTTACTCTGTCACCCATGCTGTAGTAGGTACAGTGGCATGAACATAACTTACTGCAGACTTGAACTCCTGGGCTCAAGTGGTCCTCCAGCCTCAGCCTCCTGAATAACCAGGACTATAGGCATGTACCATCATGTCAACTAATTTTTAAATCTTTTCTTTCTCTCTCTTTCTTTCTTTTCTTCCTTCTTTCTTTCTTTTCTTCCTTCTTTCTTTCTTTTTCTTCTCTCTTTCTTTTCTTTTCTTTTTTTTTTGTGTAGAAACAGGATCTTGGTTTTACTATGTTGCCCAGGGTGGTCTTGAACTCCTGGCCTCAAGTGATCCTCCCACCTCAGCCTCCCAAAGTGCTAGGGTTATAGGCATGAGACATCATGCCTGGCCTGATACGGAAAATGTCTCAGACCCAGAGAAACAAAAGCATGAGACTCCAGTCATGTCCTCTGCAGCCATACTTGGGAGCGATGTTTTAAAGGTATTTCGATTTTTTTTTCCTTTTTTATAGTTTTGAGACTAACTGATAAATTACTTAAAATGTTACTACAAGTTGCACAATGTAACCCTCATCCATAATCTTCATGTTCCTGGAATTTGTGATACAAAGAAAAATGTATAGCCAACCAATAACTTTTGTTATTTTAAGGAACCAAAGTAAATTCTTGGTAAATAATGGAAGGACTGCCCTTCTTCCTTCTTTAACAAACCACTTGCAGCTACTGCTAAATGGAGCATGTATCAGGGCAACTTGGATGTGTCTCCTGGGCTTTAGTCCTCAGCCTTGGCCCAGATGAAAGTCTCTTACTTACATTAATTATGCCTCCATCTTTTCCTTTAGGTTGACACAATCCAAGATTCCTTCATTGGTTCTTACCTGTTTAGAAAACTTCCCTCAGCCATTATTTTAGAGGTCTGCCGGCAAGAAATTCTCTTACTGTTCTTTCATCTGAAAATGTCTTCATATCCCCTTCATTCACCTTTATATCTTCTCTGGCTAAACAATCCTGGGGTTGACAATTCTTTTCTCTGAGCACTTGAAAAATGTTGTTACTTCCTTTCGGCTCCCTGGTTTCTGATGGGAAATTCCGTATCATTCAAATTGTTTTCCTTTACAGGTAAATGTCATTTCTCTCGCTGCTTTCAATATTTTTTCTTTGTCTTTAGTTTTCAAAAGTTTAGTTACAGCTTTGGTATGGATTTCTTTGAGTTCATCCTACTTGGAGTTCACTCAACATTTTGAATCTATAGATTGATGTCTTTTGTCAAATTTAGAAAATATTTATCCCTATCTCTTTGAAGTCATGCCCCCTTCCTCCTGTCCCTGGGACTCCAACAACATAAATGTTAGACCTTTCATTGTGACCCTACAGGTCTCTGAGGCTCTGCTTACTTTTTTTCTGCAGTTCAGATGAGGTAATTTCTATTGTTCTATGTCCCTGTTCACCAGTTGTTTCCTCTGTCCCCTCCATGCTTCTGTTGAGTCCATCTACTGAGTTTTAAAAACATTTCTGCTATTGCATATCTCAGTTCTTAAATTTTCATTCAGTTATTCTAAATACCCTCTAATTATTTGCCGGAACTTTCTATTTTTCTAATATATTTCATGTGTGTTTGCATTTCTTGGTCAAGTGTTTTTATTTATTTTATTTTTTTATTTTGATGCAGCGTCTTGCCCTGTCACCCAGGCTGGAGTGTAGTGTTGTGATCTTGGCTCACCGAAATCTCTGCCTCCCAGGTTCAAGTGATTCGCCTGTCTCAGCCTCTCAAGTAGCTGGGACCACAGGTGTGCGCCACCCTGCCCTGCTAATTTTTGTATTTTTAGTAGAGACGGGGTTTCACCATGTTGGCCAGGATGGTCTCAAACTCCTGACCTCAAGTGATCCACCCACTTCGGCCTCCCGAAGTGCTGGGATTACAGGTGTGAGCCACTGAGCCTGGCCTGAAGTGTTTTTATGATGGTTGATCTAAAATTTGTCATATAATACTTACTCTCTCTGTCAGTGTCAGCAGTCCATGTTGTTTCACCCTCTTATCAACAACTGACACTCAGATTTTTATTAAAGCCATTTTGCTAGGTATACAGTAATATTACATTGTGATTTTAATTTGTATTTTCCTAATGACTAATTATGTTTTAAACAGTTTTTATAACGGGTCATTTGTTTTCTTATTATTGAACCTTCATTCATTTGTAAAAGCTTTCTAATACCTGGAACACTCCTTACCATGCGGATAAGGCCCTGGATAATATAAGCCCTGCCTATCTTTTCAGCTCATCTTTCACTTAAGAACTGTCTATATGGCTTGATAGTCTACTGAAAAAAATGATAGCATCATAATAGACCTCCTTCATATTCTCACTCCGAAATCTATAAATTCTACCCGCACTTTCTGCTCTTTATCCCATCCAGATAAAAGTGGAGAAGGTCTCTCCTGCTAACAAAAATCAAACCCTTCACAGGAGGTTTTGGTCCCATTCCCTCTCATGGGATCATTGTCTAGAACTTCTTTCTTTTCCTTTCTGTTGTGTGCTATTGATCTTTCACTAGTATTTGATCATCCTTACTAGTAACTAATATGCTTTATTACCTCCCATTATAAAGAAATAAGAGAACCTCTCTTGTTTGCGAATTACCCTCTAGCTATTGTACCCTTGCGCTGATTCTTTTCATAGTGAAACCTCAGAAAAACGTTGTCTATAAATGCTGATCACACTTCTTCCCATCCTTTCCTGCCTTCTGATCCGGTGATCTCCTTGTGACCAAATAGAATAACAATTCTGTTGATTGAAACCGTCTGTTCTCTCAGCTTTGGTGATGCCACATTCTCTGAAGCTTTCTCCTGTTTCATTAGCTGCTTCTCGGTTTTCTGTACACTTTCTTTTTCTCTGTCCAACTTCCAGTTGTGGGCATTTCTCAAGGCTCAGTCACAGTTGGTCTTTTCTCCTTCCACTCTCTCCCTAAGCTTTTCAGCCAGTCTCATGGCACTAAATGTCATCTGTATGCTAATCAGTCCTAAATGTATGTTTCTAGACCAAATCTATCCTCTGTGACTATAACATCACTCCTGAGATTCTCCTATGCACCTCCAACATAAACATGCCAGACTGAGTGGCTGGTATCCAGCTTTTCCTGTGATCTGTTCATCCAGCGTTCTTCTTCATGTCATACCCTTCACCAGCTGCTCACAATATAGACCCGAACTGCTGTCCTTTCATTCCTTGCATCTAGTCCAGTATGGGTCTTGTCAGTTCTACCCACCACACACATCTCAGACCCAAGCACCATCATCCAACTTTTCATCTGCTCAGGTCTGGGCCATTCCGCTGGCCATGGCAGAAATTTATCTAGCTATCCCCCACCAGTCTCATTGTACAACCAGTGACCCTCTTAAAGCAGGTAGAATCATACCAGCTTCTCCACTGCGTTGTGTTGCATCCGCATGGATTACCCATGTGTGGTCCCTGTGTGTGTGTCCCCTCCAGATGAATCATCCATGTGTGGTGTGGTGTGTGTGTGTGTGTGTGTGTGTGTGCGTCTCCCCAGCAGGCAGTTAATCCACGGGTGGTCTCTGTGTGCTTGTCCGCCAGCCGCCTTTCCTCCATCATTTCATGCCCCTCTCCCACTGACCACCATCCTCCAGCTCCCCGACCTCATTATTTTCCCTGAAACCTGTGGAGTTATTTTCTCTCAGTGGCTTCGGCCAGTTTGGTGTCTCAGCCTTGCGTGGTGACTCATGCGCGGCTCTTCATTTTTGCTTGTTGGCACTTGTACCTCCTAAGAACAACCTTCGCAGCCGTCCTTTTAAGAAGAAATAGGCTCCATACTCCATTGTTCACTGTGGCCCAGCCTGTTGGTCTCCTTTGTGACATTTGCCCCAATTTGCATTTTATTAGTTTTTTAGTTCCCCGATTTCTCTCTCAGTCAGTAGATTATGAGTTCCATATGGGAAGAAACTATGTATTGTCTATATCAGCGTGTTCCCAGCATCTACACAGTATCAAGTGTATAATAGACATTCAATAAATAATCTTAACAAACGATTTGTAACTCTCACACTCTAGTTCCTTCACTGCTTCATACATCTAAACTTTTATGTTGTGAAGACATTCTCTTGTTTAACCGATCCCACCTCCTTAAGGACTTTTTAGATGGAAAGGTTGAAGAGGTCTAATTGATCATCGCCTTCACAGCTCACACATAGATTTCTGTTGGTGAGGATGCAGAGTACCCACAACCCCCACTGCAGCAGGAAAATGAGAGCGATGCTCACTGTCCATCAGAATGTAGGTGCTGAGGCAGCACCTGGGCCAGTGGCTGGGACAAGCAGAGTGGAGACTGCCCAGCTCAAAAAGGTTGCACATTTCAAGTATTTTAGTCACAGTATAAGAGATTCTTAGAGCTAAGAAAACCTTTTTGCCAGCTTTCATTCAAATTAAAACTTAAAATCTGAAATCAAACTTTTGTCGTCACACTTAGTTTCAAGAGAAAATGACTGAGCTAAAAGTTTTCTGTGCTTCCCATGATGTTAATGTATATGTAAAATTTAGGTAACGAATACACGAATCCAGAAATATTCCGAAATCTGAGTCTGGGTGGCAAAGTTTTGGCAACAATTTGAGACTGTCAAATTTAGGAAAGTATGTTGCTTTGGTAAAAGTGTTGAACTAGAAATTTAAAGATTCTATCATTGATGTAAAACCCGAAGTACAAATGATGGACCTCAAATGACAGAGCCCACGGTGTTCTAGAACGAGTTAGTCAATCAAATGTAGACATGCGTTTAAGACATTTTTAAAGTTTTGTTTTGTTTTAGATGGAGGGGGTACATGTGCACGTTTGTCATACGGGTGTGTTGCATGCTGGTGGGACGGGGCTTCTAATGTGCCCATTACCCAAATCGTGAACATTGTAACTGACAGGTAATTTTTCAGTGCTCGCTCCCCTCCCACCCTCCTCACTTTTGGAGTCCCCGCTGTCTGTTATTTCCATCTCTGTGTCCATGTGTACCCGGTGTTTAGTCCCATTTGTAAGCGGGAAGGAGCAGTGTTTGATTTTCTGTTTGTCAGCACAATGGCCTCCAGCTGCATCCATGTTGCTGCACAGGACAGGATTTTATTCTTTTTCATGGCTGCTGATTAAGACTGATCAGAGACTGACACCAATCTGTAGCTGGGCACTTGTGTATAAATAGTCTATGATCTGTCGAGTGCTCTGGGGAGAGCAGAAGTGACAGGGAAGGGGCCCCCCAGGAGAGGGTGCCGGGCAGGAATGCAGAGCAGAGAAAGCCACGCATGGAGCCGAACAGACTGAGCGCGTGCAGCTCACGCAGCGTGAACGTGCAGTGAGGGAAAGGCTTGAGGAGGCAGCTCCTTTTGGGCCTTGGGGAGCATGTGCCGGATGATGACCTTTCATGTCAAGAGCACGGGACAGTCAGAGAAGGGAGCCACACAGCCAGCTGTTATCCTGGTTGCTGCAGGGGGTGGTCCAGGGTGGTGCTGGTAAGAGTGACAATGGTACAGAGGCTGCTGTGGTGTCCAGGTGAGGAACGGACAGCTAACAAGTTCTCCCTGTTATCTCAATGAGGACCACAAGGCCGCCCTTGATCAAACTGGAGAATGCTTTGCTTTTGTTATTTTAAATATTTTCATTTATACTTGCTGTGTAAAGATATATTATTTTTATTTAAAAATATCCCACAGTTATATTAAGAGTGACAATTCCGCTAACCACTCACCTGCAGCCCCTCTACACTCCCCAGAACCAGCGAGGCCCAAAGCTGGCCTCTCCAGCCTGGCCCCTCCAATCTCCGCACTGCTGGCAATGGCTTCCCTGGGATCTCCAGGGGGTTATATCCGCTAGTGTGAGTATCTATTCTTTTTCGGGGCAACCTGTTTATTTTCTTCCTAGCAAAAGCACGACCTGTAATTATGTGTTCCCTTGAGTATAATCTGACTCCTCCATTAGAATAAACCTTCTGAGGCAGCAACGTGGTCTCAGTTTCTGCCCCAGTGCGTGAAACAAACATGGTGTCAGGGAGAAGCGCAGTAAATACTTCTTCCCGGCAAGATTTGGGGTGCAAATAGTCACATTTTTTTCCTCCACACATGGGGTCTCTCCCTCTCTCTCTAGTTGATCCTTGTTACTTATGGATTTCTTATTTGTAAATCGACCTAGTCTCCATTTATTTATAACTCAAATCAACGCTTTCAAGTGTGCAGAGAAGTGCGAGGTGTGTATCTTCAGTGCTCGGGCGCCGCTGAAGGATGTGACGCTCTGCCTGCTGGGTTCAGCTCACCCTGCAAGTGTTTTTTTCAGTTTATTTAGTGCCACTTTTTTTTCACATTTTTTCTGCTTTTTGTTGGGGGTTTCACTGTTTAAGCACAGTGTGGAAGTGCTGGTCAGTGTTCCTAAGAGCAAGAAGGCTGTGAGGTGCCTTTCGGAGAAGAAAACGCTCTGCCCAAGTTCATTCAGACGCGAGTTGTGGATGTCACTTCCTCTACGGTGCCTGCCTCACCCTAAGGGCGGCTTTCAGTGTGTGTGTGAGGAAGTCTGCCAGGGTTTCCTTTAGGACGCCTGCATTTGTTTCTTCTGTATTTTATTAACATAGGTTAAAGGCTTTCTTCAATCTCTACTAAAACAATATATACGTCTCTGTTTTCACTAGGTTATAAAAAGTGAGTCTTTTAATTCATCTGGGACATTTTCTGGTGTGGCATAGCATAGGAAACTACTGAACTTAAGCAACTAGTCAGAAACATATATAAAACCAAGTTATGTATTGATGGTTTGATGAAAATGTTGTGTCCTGGGGCTCACAGGAACTTAACCCTGTCTTTCCTGCGTGAGTGATGGTTCACTATTCACCAATTCAATGTTTGTGGTGAAAAAAAAATGACATTCTAAGCCCCTGAGCTGACTAAATGGACTCCTTCTTAGCCAAGGGAGCCCAGAGAAATTTTAAAAACTGAGTTCCTGGCCCTGATGGGATAGGGAGGTTGGACACACCCTCGCTAATCGCCATTAGACTTTCTTACCCAAGAGTTAAACAGAAGCCAAAGCCCTTTCAAAAGACTTGCCAGACTACCCTTCTGCGGTTTTGACACAATGACAATCAGCGTTCCTTCCTGATAAGAGCCCACAGTCAGACTGACCGTGGACTCAGTCTGGCCGGTTTACAGTAGCTGCTCACACATGCCTGTGTCCTCGGCTCATCTTCTGACATATAAAGCTGAATTTTAGTGCATTTAAATGTTAAGTGCTCACCCCAAACTGAATGTGACATTCATGCATATTTGCTTTCTACGCATGCATCCACCCATCACGAATAGTCATGGCTCCACTTGTAACCTGTTACATATGTGTACTTAGCCACCCCACTTGGCATAAATTCCTCCCTCAAAGTGCCTGCTTTTGGTTTCTGCTTCCCAGCCTGCAAGATAGCCAGACTGCAGGCTGCTACCCTGTGTGAGAAATAAAGCTCTCCTCTCCAGATGTACAAACTTCTGATTCTTCAGCTGACAGCAGTGACTTCACAAAACGCAACTACATAAGTAATGATCATACTTACTTACTCCGCTCAAACTTGCTTTCCCCTTGCTAACGGTTGAGGAGGAGGCTGGAAAATAAATATGTATGTGTATGTGTGTGTATGTATGTGTGTATGTGTGTGCATGTATGTGTGTGTTTGTGTATGTATGTGTAATGTATGTGTGTTTGTATGTGTATGTTTGTGTATGTTTGTGTATGTTTGTGTGTATGTGTATGTATGTGTATGTGTGCATGTGTGTATGTGTGTGTTTGTGTAATGTATGTGTGTATGTTTGTATGTATGTGTATGTGTGTGTGCATGTGTGTGCATGTGTGTATGTATGTGTATGTTTGTGTGTGTATGTGTATGTTTGTGTGTGTGTGTGTATGTATGTGTATGTTTGTGTGTGTTTGTGTGTGTATGTGTATGTTTGTGTGTGTATGTGTATGTTTATGTACATATTTGTATCCTGTCCATCTTCTGTGAATTGCCTGTTTACTTTTTTACCCATTTTTCTCTTTTTCTTATGAGTTTGAATAACTCATTTACTTGTTACTCATATTAAATTTTAACCTCTTAAATGCTCTGTAAATATTTTATTCCAGTAGACATCTTTCAAAAAAAGTTTTGTTTATGTGGTTTTCTCATAGGGTGGTTTCAAGTGTGTGTGTGAGGAAGTCTGTCAGGATTTCCTTTAGGACTCCTGCATTTGTTTCTTCTGTATTTTCTTAATACAGGTTGAAGGCTTTCTTCAAACGATACTAATACAATTTACTTCTCTGTTTTTACTAGGTTTTAAAAAGTGACCCTTTTAATTCATCTGGGATATGTTCTGGTGTGGCATAGCATAGGAAATTTGAGTATAAGCAGCCACTCAGTCTCCTCTTCCTATTCTTTTCCATGAATGTACAGATAATGCCTTCAGTATTGATGTTTTGCCTACTGAGTGAGGAGCTCATTCCTCCGTCTTTCCTCTTCCAGTCTTGCCTCCTCTTGCTGCTATCAGTCTAGAGAGTGGGCTCAGAGCCACTGTGGTGGAAACTCTGTGACCCACAGCTGCTTCTCATTTGTGAGAATCTCCATCCCATTCCACTCGCCAGCAGCAGGTCCCATGGGCTTACACTTATACTCCTTTAACACATTTATATGTAAGTTTAGACTAAAGTCTAGACTTCAGATAAGACTTTAATGGGCAGAGACCCTTTTAAACCTGAAGAGACTGGGAAGAGTAGAGTGCTCCGGTTCTGCTGAGATAGATGCTGCTTTCTTTTTTTTTTTTTTTTTTTTTTTGAGACGGCGTTTCGCTCTTGTTACCCAGGCTGGAGTGCAATGGTGCGATATCGGCTCACCACAACCCCCACCACCTGGGTTCAGGCAATTCTCCTGCCTCAGCCTCCTGAGTAGCTGGAATTACAGGCACGCGCCACCACGCCCAGCTAATTTTTTGTATTTTTAGTAGAGACGGGGTTTCACCATGTTGACCAGGATGGTCTCGATCTCTTGACCTCGTGCTCCACCCACCTCGGCCTCCCAAATTGCTGGAATTACAGGCTTGAGCCACCGCGCCTGGCCCGACGCTGCTTTCTTGTGACTTATGTCCCCAAGTGCTCCTCGTTGGCCGCCTTCCAGCCTCATCGTGGAGACATCAGGCATCAGCCAACTGGGGCAGCAGGGCTTGGCACCCTGCCCTGAATCCTCGGGTGGCTGATCACGTCACTGAAGAGAGGCAACCTCAGCCGGACGCCTCTGGCAAGATCCTCCATGCACAGCAAGACAAACCCTCCCTGACCTGTCAGCTGGCCATGGGCTCTTTGTGGGTGAAATTAGGTTTCCTCACATCAGTGTGGGGCTAAATTTCGCTTTTTGGCCTCCACTGGGCAAGAAGTCAATGTACACACACGAGCTTCTTCTCCCACAGCCTCATCCTTTTGTGTCCCAGCCCAATAAAGCTAAGGACGGTGAGAGGAGAACTTGGAACCTCCAGAGATGTGTTCTTCCACTGATTCCAGGGCCACAGGGGTGCACAAACCTCCAGAAACAAAAGAAACTGAGCGGAAAAAAATCACAACACAACAGCCATCAACATGCAAAACACTGAGCCTTAGGGTCTTCCTTCCCGATATTCGATATGTTCTCATTTCAGGGTAAAGTCTCCAAAAGCCTCCCCAGTGGAAGGAACATTTCTTTCATCCTCCACAGGCCACATGTCCAGAACTGTTTATTATTTTTCAGATTCTTTAATAGACTTCATTCATTTAAAGGGGAAAAAATTGCCTGAAGAATTTGACCACTAGGGACTTAATCCAGTGCCACATTTTCCTGGTGACCAGATGTTCACACACGTGGTGCAGTGATGGTGAGGGGAACGTTTTTCTTTTTTTTGCGACGGAGTTTCGCTCTTGTTACCCAGGTTGGAGTGCAATGGCGCGATCTCGGCTCACCACAACCTCCGCCTCCTGGGTTCAGGCAATTCTCCTGTCTCAGCCTCCTGAGTAGCTGGGATTACAGGCAGGCGCCACCATGCCCAGCTAATTTTTTTGTATTTTTAGTAGAGATAGGGTTTCATCATGTTGACCAGGATGGTCTCAATGTCTTGACCTTGTGATCCACCCACCTCAGCCTCCCAAAGTGCTGGGATTACAGGCATGAGCCACTGCACCCGGCCCCACAAGTGCTGTTTTGTTGCATGAATATGTTGTATAGTGACATGGCGTTCAGGCTCTTAGTGCATTCATCACCTGACTACTGTACATATTAACCATGAGGTAATTTCTCATCTCACTCCTTTAGATTTCTTATTTCTCACTTTAGCTATCATCTAAAGTGAGATGATATTTTTTTACTCAATCACCATCTGCCAGGATATTCCTTCTGGTCCAAAACTGCTGCATTTGGCCAGGTCATGCAATTCTCCTGTTGCAGTTTGCCCCTTGGAACTGATCTGGAGATGTGTGGGATGTGTAGTTATGGGATTGGGCTTTCTAACCCATGGAAGATTTCTGGGAAGCTTATCCAATAGTGTTTGCATGACAAGACTAGAGTTAATCACAAACCTCACTTTCTCAGTGCTGTTACATAACTAAAATGGAAAAAGAGGACAGTCTTTCTAAATACTTTTCTTTTAATCATCGAGGTATGTCTCGCAACACTTCAATCACAAAAAAAATTGGTCAACTAAGGAATCTAATATGATAGCTAAACACTTTAGATAACAAAGTTAATGTTTTTACATATATCTTACAAGAAATGCTCCCGTGATGTGTTAAGCCAGCATGAACCTAGAAAAGCATTACTTGCCCTGGTTTAGTGCTTAAAGTATCACAGTATCACAATTAGAAGCAGAAAGAAATCTTTCTTTTCTTTAAGTATTTGTTAAAATGACTTGAGTTTATCTTCTAGGATCAGGATCTACTTTTCAAATATTCCGACCCCTGTATTTACCAATTCTGCATGTACTTGTACTCTAGAAATAAGTATTAGGTAAAATCGAGGAAACTTTATTGGGTGGGAGGGACTCTCCACAGGGCTTGCTTTCCAAAGAAAAGCATTGTATAGACAACCAAAATTAGAAGCTACCTGGGTGTGTTGTAAAATCATTCACAAAGTAACAGAGTGAGGCTTGTGAACAGAAATGTAATACCTGAGTTACATTCTGCTTGAAAATGTAGCAAATATATATGAGTTAAAAAGGAAAAAATAACAGGTTTAGGTTCCCATTTAGACAATGACTGTGACTATATCCTTGCTAGACCCTGAGCAAAACAAATGAAATAGTTCGGCTTGACATAATCAAACAGACCACAAATGAAGACAAATTTCAGTCACAATTGACTCGGTGATGATTTCTCTCCTTCCTATTGCCAGAACACTATTGGCCTTGGAGGCTGAACCCCGAAAGCACTAAAAACCCTTGCTTACCATTGCATTCAATCCGTTTCCAGGTTTTTTTCTTTTTATTTACAGAATTTTAAAAAAATTATATGGTAATACATTTTAATATCTAGATGAAAAACATCTTGGAATTTTTATCCAACATATTTTTTTCTCCTAAGATTCTGGGTACAAAGAAATTATGAATAATGACAAAAGCAAATTTTAAAAAATCAATATGCAATTAAGTTGTAAAATTCTATTTTCATTAAACAGTCCTATGCAGCCAATTATATAAACATATATGTATATACGTCATACATATGTAGTATAAATACAGAATTATATATATGTGTATATGCACATATCTTATACATTATATAATATATATTTATATTATATATTATAATTATATATAAATTGCTTTAAGTTTGCTTTCTATTAAGAGGAGCAGATAACTTATTTACATGTCAGTATTTAGATATTTGGATTTTTGCCAATGTGTGAGCACATATGAAGTGGGCCTTGGATTTCAAATAATACCAAAACTATTTAGATTTTTTCTTTTAAAAAAGTTATTCCATGTGATTCTTTATTTTATTTTTATAGATTCAGGGGGTACAATTGCAGTTTTGTTGCATGAATACGTTGTGAGTGATAAGTTCAGGATTTTAATGCATCCATCACCTTATATATATTGTATTATATTATATATAATACATATAATATAATATATATACACATCTGTATTATGTATGTGTGTATTTATCTATATTATATAGACAAGTACTGTTTTGTTACATGAATATACACATATATAATATGTAATGTATACATAAAAAAGCAAAATACAGCCTCCCTTTGATGCAAAAAGCGAAATGCAGTTTACTTTTTATGAGGTGCTGACAGTGCACCATTTTATCTTCAAAATCGGCATCAAGAAATTTTAACTTGGCCTGGCTGATTTATTTAAACTAATAATAGAAAAGAAGGAAAGCAGGGAGAGACTGAGAGAGGGAGGGGAGGAGATGAAAGGAGGAGGAAGGTAAGAAAGAAAAAGTAGGGAGAGGAAAAGAAGAGAAAGAAAGGAAAGTGATAGAAAAGGAAGGAAAGAAAATAATTAGAAAATGCCAATTTTAAGCATTATAGAAAACTTGTAAATCAAAGTTAACGTTGCCTATCTTTGTTTTTGTGGTATTAAAAAAGCACAAGGCAAGAGAAAGGTGTTATGTTTGAACTCATAAAGATCTACTGTAAAGTGACATTAATTGGAAACATTAGCAACAGGTGTTTTTCTAACAACATATCTATCTTGCAGGATTAAAACTGCCAGTCTAAATATTTAAATATTTTTCTCCTGTGGTTGATTGTTACACAGCAAATAATATTTAACACCAGCCAGATTGACCTTATTTGGTTATATTTCTTCTTCTTTAATGAATTGTTATGCAAAGCAAGGTGTGTGAACATATGTTTTCCCTATTACTTCTTTCATATATTTTTAAACACTTAGCGTGGAATGTTAAACCTCATACGGAAGAAATAACATATTAGTATTGGGGGTATTTGCAAACATATATGCTATGAATCATGTGTTAACATGATAATTGTTTCCACACACACACATATATATATACAATCCATAACAAGAATGATTAAAATAATTTAACGAAAACCTACCATGAATATTTGGACTCGTTTTTTTAGCACAAACTTTTTTTTGGCCTAGTTGGTAAATACATCCTAAAACAAATTAAATTTGTAAGTATCTTTGTTTATTCATGTTCATAATTTCTTTGTTTAGGGACTCTCTCCCTAAACTGTCCATATACAACTGTGACTTTAGAGTGAGGGTTAAAATTAAATGAGGGTTAGAAATTAAATAAGGTAAAAAAAAAAAAACCCACTGTTGCCATGTAACCAAAATTAAAAATATCTGTCCCAGGCCCTGAAAGTTAAAAACTTTAGGTTCTGAAAGATGATGAGACAAAGGAAGTTCTAGAGAGAAATCTATCTGATGGAAACACAGGTCTGTAACTTATCCCCTCTCTCACATACGTTTTCCACTCACCTTCCCCTTAAGTTACTAGAAAAACAAGAAAAGGCCTTTGGGTCACCAATAAGATCAGTGTTTTAAAAAGAAAATTAGGGCATGTTAACCAATAACATATGAAGGTGCACAGCATAAGCATTCCTTGGAGGAACTTGAGCCAAGAACCCTCTGGGTCCAAAATATCAGTTTTACTAAAATACATATTTTCCTTCTAAAGATATAGGTAATAGCACTCTATTAAGATCTGTAATATTCAATAAACAAATTAGGAGCAGGTTTCTAGATGTAAAATTATTTAATTACTCAAGGGAAACTTGACACAGCCACTTTAGGGACACAACAAATGCCGTGTGTGAATTTCTTATGTAGTTTTTGAGAATTTTGTATCAGTGCATTATTTTCTCTATTTTTATTCTTCCTTTTCATTGTAACTAGGACAGGGTTATGGAGGGAAGAAAATGATGGAGAAAAAACCCACTCTTTCCTGTTGATAATAGTGAAAGCAAAGCTGTCTTACTGGTAACACTAAGGAAAATATAAATTTAGCCTAACTTGGGATATTCTATTCCATCTTTTCTTCCTGCAATGTATTTATTTACATCATTTTAAATTTAATGCTGTGTCCAAGATTCTAGCATAGCTGACATTTAAGGCTTTGTTTTTCTTCTCAATCCTGCCACTGCCTCAATATTACATTTCCTCACATCAATTCTTTCTTTCCATCTTATTGTATTCATTAGAAAATGCCAAGGCAGGCGGATTGGATCACGTGGTCAAGAGATTGGGTCTAGAGATAGAGACCGTCCTGGCCAACATGGTGAAACTCCATTTCTACTAAAATCACAAAAATTAGCATGGTGTGGTGGTGCGCACCTATAATCCCAGCTACTTGGGAAGCTGAGGCAGGGGAATCATGACAGAGCAAGGCTCTGCCTCATAAAAAAAGAAAAGAAAAGAAAAAAAATGCCCCATTGTTGCTCTTAAGTCTGTGAAACAACAGAGTCACATGAACCAAAATAACAAGAGAGTTATAGACAGGGAGTCTAAAGAGTGTTCTGAGAAGAATAGAATACATGAGGAATGTAATAACGTGATGTTTTTGACATTATAAGAAGTCCAGATGTGGTCAGCCAATTGCTCAGAGCTGCTTGAGAGCTTTCAAAGTTCCAGATCCTTCCTAGCTTCTTCTTCCACCATTTTTCCCTTGTGGCTCTTGTCCTCATTCTCACAATATAGCTGTTCCACATCCATGCATCGTGGTTATGTTGCAGGCAGGAGGAAGGAGATATAGTAATGGTTTTAAAAAAAAAGTGTGTGTCTGTTGATTCTGTCAATTCTACTGGAAGACAGTAACAGTTTTCCAGAAGTTGTCCCAGTTGAGCTCTACCTATTACAAAAAGATGTACCTAGTATGTCTTATTAGCTAGAATTGAGGCCCATCATCATCACCGGGCAGCAGGGATTCTGGAAAGGTAAGTATTTCCAGCAGAATAAAACCAAGGTTCTGTAAATAATGGAGAAAGGAAAAGTGGGCAGTGAGTAGGCAGACAGCAATGTTAGCCCCAAGGGAAGCGACTGCATCCTATTGATGGTAGAGCTTGCGTTAACTAGGACATTGTCTTTGGGAATAAGTTAGAGGAAGAATAGAAGAGCTGAATGAGTGAATGCATCAATCAACGAATTTGGCTTTTCTTCAGAACAGGGGTTATTGTAACTACTTACAACTCTTCTCTTACATGGCAATGTACATGGATAAAAATAGGCTCTGAGTGCTTGTTTCAGGAACTAAATTTTAGAAAAGCAAATGCTTTACTAAATCCAGCACACCCACATACACAAGCCTTGTAGTAATCTAAATTCAATGGCTGAGCCTGGTGGCTCATGCTTGTAATCCCAGCACTTTGGGAGGCCAACGTGGGTGATCACTTGAGGTCAGAAATTCAAAACCAGCTTAGCCAATATGGTGAAACACCATCTCTATTAAAAATACAAAAAACTAGCCAGGCACGGGGGCACATGCCTGTAATCCCAGCTACTCGCGAGGCTGAGGCAGGAGAATTGCTTGAACCCAGGAGGCAGAGGCTGCAGTGAGCGGAGATCTTGCTGCTGCACTCCAGCCTGGGTGACAGAGTGAGACTCAGTCTCAAAAAATTAAATAAATAAAGCTCAAGGTCAAAGTAGATACTTGAAGACAACTGAAGAAATGAAAAGAGAATAGGATTCTGAGTTCCTAACAAAAATGTTCATTTCCTAAAAGCACATATGCACACAATTTACGCAGGAAAACCCTACTTATAATTTCTTTGAGGGTGACTTAGGCAGATTGACTTATAACATTTTAAGTCTGTACTTCTTTTAGCAAATCTAGCCATAATACAAAAACAGTATTAATTTTATTTTATCGTTTATTTTTGAGCCTTGTTTCTTTCTAATTCTCTGCCTGTTTTCAGTAATAGTTCTTTACCAACTCCCTGGACCTTTCATTTTCTCTATATACTGGATCCATATAATGAGTCACAAAAAGGTTAACATCAGTATTTTCTCTTTTTTTCATATTTCAGTAAATATTTCTGTAAATGTCTCAGATGATCAATAAGAAAGCTTAGTATTATTTATTAAAGTTTAGAGAAAAACCCATAACATAGTAATAAACATTTATTACTGATATTTTAAATCTCAACTTCTTTTTTGGCTTCTGAAAATTTACTACAATCATAGAAATTTTGTATTTCTAAAATTCGCATCTTAGATTTTTCTCAGTCTCTTTGGGGACTGCTTTTAAAAAGTATCATGTGACAATATATATTCATTAAAGGAAAGGATGGTGAAAGCTGGCATATTTAATATGTTTACATATTTTAAACCCAATGAAATCTAATATATTGAATTTAAATATCTTGACTAAACATTTGATTTCAATCATCTAAATTTCTGAATTCAAGTGATGACAAGATCAAAACATTATAGTCTACTTAGGAAGTCACACTTAGGAAATGATCATTTGTTTGGTTCTAAAAAATTTGATTATTCTCACTCTCAGCAACCTCTAGAAACCTAGCATCTAATCAAAGCCTTATTATCAATGACCTAGAAACCATAAAAGTCCAGTGAGTCAAGATGGTTATTTTTAATAGTATATCAGATTGTTATACAATAATCTTTCTTCTCCCCATTATTCCCCAAACATACATACCTAGTCAGCAATTTTATGCATTAATATGCCTGCTGATGTAACATTGAATATAGAGAAGAAACTTACAGATCACTTCTTTTCTAGCTCTCTCATTCTTCAGATAAAAACATGAAATTCAAAATGTTAAACAACTTTCTAAAGAATCTTTTGGTTACTGTCAAAAGAGTTGAAAGTTCTTGTACCATGAGTTTTTCTCTACGTTCTTCCTCCCCATTAGCCACAGGAATCTTGGGTCACAGGAATTAAATGAAAGTCAAGAGGGTGTTGAGTCATCTGTTCCAGAGGCTCTCAGCCAAAATGAGGCCAACAGGTAACATTGAATCCACTCATGAGTCTTTCACTCCCAAAGCCTGCAAGGTGGGGCCTAGCATCTCTATACACCATGGGCAAATGGCTTACAGATGACAACAGATTTACTCTGTTAACTGTAGTACAAATAATTTTCTATCTGTGGCATGACAGGAAAATAAATGAGAAGAGTAATCTATTTCAACCTACCTCCCCAAACAGAATCCTCTTTATATTACTTTTGCATGGTGACCATTCATTCCACTTGCCATACCTATTAGACAGGAGAGTGACTTGAAAGATAATGGACAGGGGTAATGGCAGACACTGTCCAGGTCTCTGCCTTGACCCAAGTTTCTTCCACAACCTCTCCATGTGAGGAAGGTATGGCATATGGATGTGCAGATGGCTTCTGCCACTCTTTAACAGCCCCTGTGTGAATTCAACTTACCAAAGAGACAGCCCTAGATCTATCCCCAACTACTTACAAAAACCTCAACATGGAACAAAAAGGTCACATCGATCAGCATATTGGAACATAATACTTTGAAAAAGTAGGAAGGTAAAATAATTGTCTGTTGCCGTTGGAGTCCTAGAACTTTGGTGACTCTCAGCTGACATGGTCTGGATAAAAGAGCACAACAAACATCATCATAACCTGGAAAAATAAATCAAAGCAAAAACTCTACTGATGGTGACTCATTTTGATTACAAAGGAAAGTTTACACGTATTTAAGCGACTTTTATAAACTTTAAGATTAAGTCCTGTGCTCATGATTATGGGATGAGAAAACATCACATATGTAGTATGTTTATGGTATATGAGTTAGTTCTCTCTGCAAAATAAGCCACCACAAAACCCCAGTGGCATACAAAAGTAAGCTTAAACATCTGGAGTGGTTTTCTAGACAGCTCTACTGGCCTTGCTTGTGCTTATAATACATAGGTCCAGATTTGGTTTGCTGGTGGCTTATCTCTCAGAGCCTGTCTTGAGGAGATTGTGACAAATTGGTGCATTCTTCATACCTATCAACTGACATCAGGCTACCTTGGTGGGCTTTCATGGCAATGCCAGAGAGTCAAGTGAGAGCAAGCCCACTGTGCAAACACTTTTCAAACCTCTGCTTGTATTGAGCTTGCTGAGTCTTGTAACTCAAGCAATCCCATGGCTACGGCAGAGTTGGAGTAGACGGAGATTTCAAACTTACATGGCCAAGAGCAGGAATTTAAGGCGAGGTAGGAAATTAGAGCCAGTTTTGCAATCTACCACAAAATATGGATTTAAATTGCATTGTAAATCAACATCTCACAGAAAAGTATTTTTCATGTTCCCTGTGTAAGTACACAATAAAGTGACAAGCCTCAAACACCTTGATAACACATTTGCTTTGCTTGTAAAGTACTACTATTCTTCCCTTTGGTAGAGAGAATCATATAAGCACTTTTAATTTCTTTGCCCCATAGTTGCCAAGAAATTCAAAGTTAAACATAATAGATTTTACAAAAGTATATGTTTGGTATACTTTTCTTCCTTTGATATGATTTTGGGCTTATATTTTAAATGATATAATCCTCTCCCCCTTATTTTATATAATTCAATTTCAAGTCGTTAACTAAAGTAAGCATTATTTTTTATAAAAAGATGGTGCACTGTAAGATATTGTGACAGGCTATGTCCTGCCATTTGACTTCTAGTGGAAAAGTTAAAGTTGATGGTTTCTAAAGGAATTAAAGTGACAAAACAACATTATAATCAAACTTCTTCGTACCTTTATAAGTCACTTGCCTTTGTCAAAATGTCGATCCAAATCTCAATCAACAAGACATTTTCGCTCTCTGCAATCTAGAATGTACATTTACATTTTAAATTATCATCTTGTTGGGAGAGAATTAAAATTTTACTTCTCATAAAGGGTCTGCAAAACTCTTCAGTAATATTAAGCTGTTTTACATGAGGAAATGCAGACATGTTAAGGTCAAGTGATTTACTTCCATCATACAACTAATCAATGGCAGAGGGAGGAGGTGACTAGAATTATAAGACTTGTTCAGCATGCTGAGCCTTATTAAGCCACACAGACTCACATATATTTGATACTCAGACAGAAGTATTGAGATTGGACCACCACCTCACACAGGTGGAAATGGGTGTACAAAGCCTGTTAAACGTGATATATTCTTAATGTACTGCAATTACTGAAACACCTGTGGCACAGAATTTACTCTGTTCTTGAGGGAAAATGTGTAGCTCATTCAAATGGTTTGCCTCACATTTCATTGCCATTACCTGCAGTTACATGATCTACTGGTTCCACATTAGGACAAATCATAAGAACTATTTCTTAATTATAGTGACTCTGAGGTGTGACTGTGTTGATTTGTGGAGTTTATTTTTCTTTCTTAGAATTTGTGCTAGCTTCGGTAGCCTGTTAGGGAAAAAAATGTGTTTCAACTGAGTGTTCAACAGCTCTGAGAAAGCCATCTGCCCAAGTTATCAATGTGTGGAAAACACTCACACACTGAAACAGGATTCAGCATCCATTTAGAATCTGGAAATTTCCCACATAAATCCTTCAGTTCAATAACACGCCGCAGGCCCTTACTGCCCAACAGGTGGAAATCGGTTTGAGAGAGCTATTGAGAGGGCAATTCTCTTTCTGGAACATTCTCAGCCTCAGAACGGCAGCGCATGTGTTTATACAGTTAGGTTAAATCCCTGATTGTTTCTGAGAGAGAAAAGAGTCAGTAAGAAAAATATAAATACAGAGTATGATGACATTAGAAAAGTGAGAAGAAATAATTCCTACAAGTCAATCTTCTGGTCAGATAAAAAAATATTGCAACTGTATTTTTGCATAACTTCAATGATAGTATTCAGATTTTTAGGATTCTGTTATCATGTCTAAATTTCTTGTGTAAAAAGTGTATTTACAATGCATCAAGCAACACATGATAGTAAGAGATGAGAACACAAGGTTTGTTAAACCAAGTTGAAATTTTTTTTCTTCTTTAACAGGTTAGAGAATCCCATGGATGTTGGGCTTTTACTGTATCATCATAGCACCTTGTAAAGAGATAGGAACACAGTTAGTACATAAAAATACACATAGAAACCTAAATTACTAGGTTGTAAGAATGCTCAAAAATAATGTGAAAAATACCCACCACTGATTCAGATCCCCTGAAACACAAACAAAACTCCTGAAAAACTGATACACTAAATCCTAGACAATAAATAATTTGCACTAATCACAAAACTACGTAGAAAGAACAAAATTTTGAACCTAGGTTTCCTGACTTCAGAGTCTACCTTTTTTCTATCATTTTCTCTAATTTCATTGTCATTTCTTTTTTTAATGGATTGTTATAGACCAATGCGTTTATTCTCGTGCTTGGTTCAGTACTAGATATACTTATTCTTCTTTTCTCTCTCTTTGAAATAATTTTTTGAAAATTTCAAAATATTTTAGATCATCAATCATAATTTAAAAATAATTTAAAAATTTATTTTCCTAACAATTCACTTATAAAAGTTTAATATTAAACATATAGAGATAAAAATTTCTTTGTATTTTTCCAGTTTTAACTCGAGTATACTAGTGTGTGTGAATGCCAATTATTTACACACTTTGCTTTATACTTTGAAACTACTTACGTAAGTTTCTTTAGAATTCCTGAATATATACAAGTGTTGTTTTGCAAATTAAACTTCTCATTATTATATGGTACTCCATATGACCTACTGATATTTGCTTTTTTGGCTTTGAGGTTCATTCATGTTTATATATATATATGTATATATAGCATTAGTTTGTTGTTTTTACTGCTGTATATTATTGTATAATATAAATATAATCCACTTGAGTATCCACTCCCCTACCTGATGGATGGTTGTGTTGGGTACAGCATGATTTGATATTTCTTAAGAATGTTTGACATAAGGGTATTTGTTGAGTAGTCCATCCATTTCTCACTGGCTTGCAATGGGGGTCATAAATCATCTTTTGCATGTGTTTGTGGCTTTGCTTCCAGACTCTCTATCCTACTCTATGTGGATATATACATTTACTATATATATGTATATATTAATAAATACTCTATGTGGATAACATACATTTACTGTATATATCCACATATTTATTAATATATACATTTACTGTAAGTCTTGATATCTCACCTAGCATGGACTTTCACCTTCTTATTCTAGACTGCTGTGGCCTCATTGCTCTTTTCTATAGGAAAGGCTTACAATTTTGACCCCCTAGAAAGGTCGAGGTTTTAAGTTGCATGTATCTCACAAATTAATTGAGGTAAAACTGGCATCTTTATACCAGTGTGTTCTTACATAGAGTAATCTTTTATTTGTTTAAGTCTTCTTTAATATATCTTAATAAAGTTTTATACTTTTCAATATAAAGTTTTTGCATATGGTTTGTTGCAAACAAACATGTTTGCATGTTTATTTTTATTTGTAAATTGAATTATTTCTAAATTATTTGTAAATTGAATTATTTCTAAAATTTATTTTAACTGTTTAGGGGTTTGGGAATCAAATGATTATTTTTACAAATATTTATTTTACTATCCATAAACTGTGCTAAAGGCGTGAGACCTAAAGTTTGGAGTTCTAATGTAGACACATTATTTATGTTGTTGGGATTGGCATTCTTTAAAGTGAAAATATAGAGGGAAGAAAAAGAGAAACTTCTAATTGAGAAGTCAGGTAGAGAAGTGTGACTGCATAAGAGAGTGGCCTCACACAGCAGAGCAGCAGACTGTTCCAAGGAAGCCGCAGTCAGTCATGTCAAATGCTACTGAGAAGTTAAGTAAGATAAAGATTAATAATTTAATAAAGAATGGAGCAGAACTTACACTACGATATATTGATGAGTGAATAGAGGATTAGGAAATAAAAGTATTGCATGTTAATGGTTCTTTTTTTTTTTCCCGAGACGGAGTTTCACTCTTGTTACCCAGGCTGGAGTGCAATGGCGCGATCTCGGCTCACCGCAACCTCCGCCTCCTGGGTTCAGGCAATTCTCCTGCCTCAGCCTCCCGAGTAGCTGGGAGTACGGGCACGTGCCACCATGCCCAGCTAATTTTTTGTACTT
>CAUYOR010064269.1:0-12050 GCA_963573925.1 Callimico goeldii | reverse complement strand
CTGGCAGATAACTCTTCTGGGATGAAGCTACCACAGGAAGGAAAAGGCAGCAATCCTTGCTGTTCTGCAGCCCCCACAGGTGATTCCCAGACAAGCAGGGTCTGGAGTGGACCTCCAGCAGTCCTGCAGCAGAGAGGCCTGACTACTAGAAGGAAAACAAAGAAACAGAAAGAAATAACTTCATCATCAAAAAACGGGATGTCCACTCAGAGACCCCATCCAAAAGTCACCAACTACCAAGACCACAGGTAGATAAAGCCACTAAGATGGGAAGAAACTAGTGCAAAAAGGATGAAAACACCAAAAACCAGAAGGCCTCTCCTCCTCCAAAGGATCACAACTCCTCACCAGCTAGGGATCAAAGATGGATGGAGTATGAGTCTGATGAATTGACAGAAACAGGCTTCAGAAAGTGGGTAATAACAAACTTCTCAGAGCTAAAAGAACATGTGCTAACCCAATGCAAAGAAACTAAGAACCTAGGAAAAAGGTTAGATGAGATGCTAACTAGAATAAACAGCTTAGAGAAGAATATAAATGACTTGATGGAGCTGGAAAATACAGCATGAGAACTTCACAAAGCATACACAAGTTTCAATAGCCAAATCAACCAAGCAGAAGAAAGGATGTCAGAGATTGAAGATAAACTCAATGAAATAAAATGAGCAGGCAAGAATAGAGAAAAAGAGTGAAAAGAAAAGAAATAAGCCTCAAAGAAATATGGGACTATGTGAAAAGACCTAATCTACATTTGACAAGTGTACCTGAATGTGATGCAGATAATGAATCCAAGCCGGAAAACACTCTTAAGGATATTATCAAGGAGAACTTCTGCAACCTAGCAAGCCACACCACCATTCAAGTCCAGGAAATACAGAGACCACCACAAAAATATTCCTCAAGAAGAGCAAACCCCAAGGCATATAATCTTCAGAAACACCAGGGTTGAAATGAAGAAAAAAATGCTAAGGGCAGTCAGAGAAAAAAGTCAGTTACCCACAAAGGGAAGCTCATCAGACTCACAGTGGATCATTCAGGAGAAACCCTTCAAGCCAGAAGAGAGTGGGGACGAATATTTAACACCCTTAAAGAAAAGAACTTTCAACCTAGAATTTCATATCCAGCCAAACTAAGCTTCATAAGTGAAGGAGAAAGAAAATCCTTTATGGACAAGCAATTGCTGAGAGATTTCGTCATCAACAGGCCTGCCTAACAAGAGCTCCTGAAAGAAGCACTAAACAAGGAAAGGAAAAACCAGTACCAGCCACTCCAAAATGTACCAAATGGTAAAAAGCATCGATACAATGAAGAAACTGCATTAAGTAATGGGCAAAACAACCAGCTAGCATCAAAAAGGCAGAATCAAATTCACACATAACATTAATAACCTTAAATGTAAATGGGCTAAATGCCCCAATCAAAAGACACTGACTGGCAAACTGGATAAAAAGTCAAGACCCATCAGTGTGCTGTATTCAGGAAACCCATCTCACATGCAAGGACACACATAGGTTTAAAATAAAGGGATGGAGGATGATTTATCAAGCAAATGGAGAGCAAAGAAAAGCAGGGGTTGCAATCCTAGTCTCTGATAAATGGACTTTAAACCAACAAAGATCAAGAGAGACAAAGAAGGGCATTACATAATGGTAAAAGGATCAATGCAACAAGAAGAGCTAATGATCCTAAATATATACGCATGCAATACAGGAGCACCCAGGTACATAAAGCAAGTTCTTAATGACCTACAAAGAGACTTAGACTCCCAAACGATAATAGTGGAAGACTTTAACACTCCACTGTCAATATTAGACAGATAAATGAGACAGAAAATTAACAAGGATATTCCAGGACTTGAACTCAGACTGGGACCAAGCAAACCTAATAGACATTTACAGAACTCTCCAACCCAAATCCACAGAATATACACTCTTCTTAGCACCACATTGCACCTGCTCTAAAATCGACCACGTAATTGGAAGTAAATCATTCCTCAGCAAATGCAAAAGAATAGAAATCATAACAAACAGTCTCTCAGACCACAGAGCAATCAAATTAGAACTCAGAATTAAGAACCTAACTCAGAACCACACAACTTCATGGAAACTGAACAACTCACTCCTGATGTCCACTAGATAAACAATGAAATGAAGGCAGAAATAAAGATGTTCTTTGAAACCAATGAGAATGAAGACGCAATGTACCAGAATCTCTGGTACACATTTAAAGCAGTGTCTAGAGGGAAATTTTATAGCAATAAATGCCAACATGAGAAGCGAGAAGACCTAAAATTGACACCCTATCATCAAAATTGAGAGAGCTAGAGGAGCAATATAAAAAAACCTCAAAAGCTAGCAGAAGACAAGAAATAGCTAAGATCAGAGCAGAACTGAAGGAGATAGAGACACAAAAAAACCTTCAAAAAAATCAATAAATCCAGGAGCTGTTTTTTTAAAACAATCAACAAAATAGATCACTAGCCAGATTAATAAAAAGGAAAAGGGAGAAGACTCAAAAAGATGCAATAAAAAACGATAAAGGGGATGTCACCACTGATTCCACAGAAATACAAATTACAATCAGAGATTACTACAAACAACTCTATGCACATAAACCAGTAAACCTGGAAGAAGTGGATAAATTCCTTGACACTTGCACCCTCCCAAGCCTAAACCAGGAAGAATTTGAAACCTTGAACAGACCAATAACAAGGGCTGAAGTTGAGGCAGCAATTAATAGCCTACCAACCAAAAATGGTCTATGTCCAGACAGGTTCACAGCTGAATTCTACCAGACATACAAACAGGACCTAGTACCATTCCTTCTGAAACTATTTGAAACAATCCAAAAATAGGGAACCTTCCCAAATCATTTTATGAGATCAACATCATCCTGATACCAAAACCTGGCAGAGACTCAACAAAAAAAACTTCAGGCCAATATCTATGGTGAACATAGATGCAAAAATCTTCAATAAAATACTGGCAAATAATGGCAATAGCACATCAAAAAGCTTATCCATCATGATCAGGTAGGCTTCATTCCAGGGATGGATGGCTGGTTCAACATACGCAAGTCTATAAATGTAATTCACCACATAAACAGAACCAAAGACAAAAACCACATGATTATCTCAACAGATGCAGAGAAGGCCTTTGAAAAAATTCAACAGTGCTTTATGCTAAAAACTCTCAATAAACTAGGTATCGAAGGAACATATCTCAAAACAATAAAAGCTATTTATGACAAACCTACAGCCAATATTATACTGAATGGGCAAGAACTGGAAGCATTCCCTTTGAAATCCAGAACTAGACAAGGATGCCCTCTCTCACCATTCCTATTCTATATAGTATTGGAAGTTCTAGCCAGAGCAACTAGGCAAGAAAAAAAAAATAAAGGTATTCAATTAGGAAAAGAGGAAGTCAAATTGTCTCTATTTGCAGATGACATGATTGTATATTTACAAGACCCCATCATCTCAGCCCAAAATCTTCTGAAACTGATAAGCAACTTCAGCAAAATTTCAGGATACAAAATCAATGTGCAGAAATCACAAGCATTTCTATATACCAATAACAGACTAACAGAGAGCCTAAATCATGAGCAAACTCCCATTCACAATTTCTACAAAAAGAATAAAATACCTAGGAATACAACTAACAAAGGATGTAAAGGATCTCTTCGAAGGGAACTACAAACCACTGCTCAAGGAAATAAGAGAGGACACAAACAGATGAGATGGAGGACATGAGATGGAGAAACATTCCATGCTCATGGTTAGGAAGAACCAATATCCTGAAAGTGGCCATACTGCCTAAAGTAATTTATAGATTCAATGTTATCCCCATCAAGCTACCAATGACCTACTTCACAGAACTGGAAAAAACCACCTTAAACTTCATATGGAAGCAAAAGAGAGCTCTCATAGCCAAGACAATTCTAAGCAAAAACAAAGCTGGATGCATCATGCTACCAGATTTCAAACTATTCTACAAAGCTACCATAATCAAAACAGCATAGTACTGGGAGCAAAACAGAGATACAGACCAATGGAACAGAACAGAGGCCCTGAAGGCAATGCCACACATCTACAACCATCTGATCTTTGACAAACCTGACAAAAACAAGCAATGAGGAAAGGATTCCCTGTTTAATAATGGTGTTGGGGAAACTGGCTAGCAGTGTGCAGAAAGCAGAAACTGGAACCCTTCCTGACACCTTACACTAAAATTAATTCCAGATGGATTAAAGACTTAAACATAAGACCTAATACCATTAAAAACCCTAGAAGAAAACCTAGGCAAAACAATTCAGGACATAGGCATAGGCAAGGACTTCATGACTCAAACACCAAAAGCACTGGCAACAAAAGCCAAAATAGATAAATGGGACCTAATTAAACTCCAGAGCTTCTGTACAGCAAAAGAATCATTAGAGTGAACCAGCAACCAACAGAATGGGAAAAAAAATTTGCAATCTACCTATCTGACAAAGGACTAATATCCAGAATCTACAAAGAACTAAAACAGATTTACAAGAAAAAACAAACCCATCTAAAAGTGGGAGAAGGATATGAACAGACACTTTTTCAAAAGAAGACATATATAAGGCCAACAAACATGAAAAAATGCTCATCGTCACTGATTGTTAGAGAAATGCAAATCAAAACTACATTGAGATACTATCTCACACCAGTTAGAATGGCGATCATTAAAAAATCTGGAAACAACAGATGCTGGAGAGGATGTGGAGAAGTAGGAACACTTCTATACTGCTGGTGGGAGTGTAAACTAGTTCAACCATTGCGGAGGACAGTGTGGTAATTCCTCAAGGACCTAGAAATAGAAATTCCATTTTACCCAACAGTCCCATTACTGGGTATATACCTAATGGATTATAAATCACTGTATTATAAACACACATGCACATGTATGTTCATAGCGGCAGTGTTTACAATAGCAAAGACCTTGAACCAACCCAAATGCCCATCGACGATAGATTGGACAAGGAAAATGTGGCACATATACACCATGGAATACTATGAAGCCATAAAAAATGATGAGTTTGTGTCCTTTTAGGGACATGGATAAATCTGGAAACCCTAAGTCTCAGCAAACTGACCAAGAACAGAACATCAAACACCGCATGTTCTCACTCATAGGCAGGTGATGAACAATGAGAATACATGGACACAGGGAGGGGAGCATCACACACTGGCATCTGTTGGGGGGAGAAGGAGGGACAGCAGTGGGGTGGGGATGTCAGGAGGGATAACATAGGGAGAAATACCAGATGTAGGTGACAGGGGGATGGAGGCAGCAAACCACATTGCCATGTGTCTACCTATGCAACAATCCTGCATAATCTGCACATGTTCCCCGGAACCTAAAGTACTATAATAAAAAAATTTAAAAATGAAAAGAAAAAAAGATTATCACGTAGGCACATTGTCATCAGGTTATTTAAAATTAAGATGAAGGAAAGAATCTCAAGAGCTATGAGACAAAAGCCCAAGGTAACCGATAAAGGAAAACTTATCAAATTAACAGCAGATTTCTCAGCAGAAACCCTACAAGCCAGAAGGGATTAGAGCCCTATCTTCAACCTACTCAAACAAAACAATTATCAGTCAAGAATTTTGTATGCAGTGAAACTAAGCCTCATATATGAAAAAAAGATACAATCTTTTCAGACATAAAATTGTTAAGAGAATTTGCCATTGCCAAGCCACCACTACAAGAACTGCTAAAAGGATCTCTATATCTTGAAACAAATCCTGGAAACCTAACATAACAGAACCTCTTTAAAGCATAAATTTCACAGGACCTATAAAACAAAAATACAATTTAAAAAACAAAAACCAAGGTATACAGGCAACAAATAGCATGATGAATGGAATGGTACTTCCTACCTCAAGACTAACACTGAATGTGAATGGCCTAAACGCTCCACTTAAAAGATACAAAATTGCAGAATGTAAGAGAACTCACCAACCATCTGCTGCCTTCAAGAGACTCACCTAACACATAAGGATTTGCACAAACTAAAGGTAAAGCGTTGGAAAAAGACATTTTGTGCAAATGACAACAAAAGCAAGCAGAAGTAGCTATTCTTACATCAGACAAAACAAATTTTAAAGCAATAGCACTTCAAAAAGGCAAACATGGACAGTATAAAAATCCTTGTCCAACAGAAAAATATCACAATACTAAACATACATGCACCTAACACTGAATCTTCCAAATTTATAAGACAATTACTAATAGACCTAAGAAATGAGATAGACAGCAGTACAATAATAGTGGGAGATTTTAATATTACTCTGATTAACACTAGACAGGTCATAAAGACACAAAGTCAACAAAGAAACAATGGATTTAAACTATAACTTGGAACAAATGGACTTAACAGATATAAACAGAAAATTCCATCCAACGACAGCAGAATACACATTCTATTCAACAGTGAATAGAACTTTCTCCAAGATAAACTATATGACAGTAGACAAAAGAAGCCTCAATAAATTTAATAAAATCAAAATTATATCAGGCACTCTCTCAGACCATAGCAGAATAAAACTGGAAATCAACTCCTAAAGGAACCTTCAAAATCATGCAAGTACATGAAAATTAAATAACCTGCTCCTGAATGATCATAGAGTCAAAAATGAAATTAAAAATTCTTTGAGCTGAATGACAATAGTGACACAGCCTATCAAAACCTCTGGAGGACAGCAAAGGCAATGCTAAGAGGAAAGTTCATAGCCCTAAATGCCTACATCAAACAGTCTGAAAGAGCACAAACTGGCACTCTGAGATCACATCTCAAAAAACTACAGAAACTGAAACAAACCAAACCCAAATGAAGCAGAAGAAAGAAAATAACCAAGACCAGAGCAGAACTAAATCCAAACAAACAAATACATAATACAAAAGATAAATGGGTCTGGACACAATGACTCATGCCTGTAATCCCAGCACTTTGGGAGGCCAAGGTGGGCAGATCAGGAGGTCAGGAGTTTGAGACCATCCTGTCCAATATGGTGAAACCCCATCTGTAGTAAAAATACAAAAATTAGTGGGGTGTGGTGGTGGGCACTTGTAATCCCAGCTACTTGGGAGGCTGAGGCAGGAGAATTGCTTGAACCCAGGAAGCAGAGGGTGCGGTGAGTCAAGATCATGCCACTGCCATCCAGCATGTGTGCCAGAGCAAGAATCTTTCTCAGAAAAAAAAAAGATAAATAAAAGTCTGTTTTTTTCAAAAAGACAAATAAAATAGACCATTTGTGAGATTAACTAAAAAGAGAGAAAATTCAAATAAGCTCAATTAGAAATGCAACAGGAGATATTACTACTGATATCACAGAAATAAAAAAGATTATTCAAGGTAACTATGAAGACATTTATGTACATGAATTAGAAAGCCTAGAATAGAGGATAAATTCCTGGAAAGACACAGTCCTCCTGGCTTAAATCAGAAAGAATTAGATACCCTGAACAAGCAGTGAGATTGAAATGGTAATTTAAAAATTACCACCACCACCAACAATGACAAAAAAAAAAACTAGCTAGATTCACAACAGAATTCTACCAGACATTCAAAGAAGAAATGTGACCAATCCTACTGACACTATCCCACAAGATAGAGGAAGAGAGAATCATCCCTTAATCATTCTATGAATCCAGTATCACCCTAATACCAAAATCAGGAAAGGGCATAACCAAAATAAATAAATAAATAATGCAGACCAATATCCCTGATGAACATAGATGCTAAAATCTTAACAAAACACTAGCTAACCTAATTCAACAACATATCAAAATGATAATCCGCCATGATTAAATGAGTTTCATACCAGGGATGCAGGGATGGTTTAACATATGCAAGTCAATAAATGCGATACAACATATAAACAGAATTAAAACCAAAAATCACGTGATCATCTTAATAGATGCAGAAAAAGCATTTGACAAAATCCATCATCCCTTTATGATGAAAACTCTCAGCAAAATCTGCATACAAGGGACATACCTCAAGGTAATAAAAGCCATCTAAGACAAAACCACAGCCAACATAATACTGAATGGGGAAAAACTGAAAGCAAAGACAAGGATGCCCACTCTCACCACTCCTCTTCAACATAGTACTGGAATTCCTAGCCAGAGCAATGAGACAAGAGAAAGAAATAAAAGGCATCCAATTTGATAAAGAGGAAGTCAAACTGTCACTGTTTGCTAATTATATGATTATTTACCTAGAAAACTCTAAAGACTTCTCCAGAAAGCTTCTAGAACTGTTAAAAGAATTCAGCAAAGTTTCTGGATACAAAATCAATGTATACAAATCAGTAGCTCTGCTATAAACCAGCATCAACTAAGCAAAGAATCAAAGTACTCAACTTCTTTTACAATAACTGCAAAAATAAAATACTTAGGAATATACCTATCCAAGGAGTGAAATACCTCTACAAAGAAAACTAGAAAACACTGCTGAAAGAAATCATAGAGAGCACAAACGAAAACACATCCCATGCTCATGGATGGGTAGAATCAATGTGAAAATGACCATACTGCCAAAAGCAACCTTCAAATTCAATGCAATCCCCATTAAAATACCACCTTCATTTTTCACAGAATTCAAAAAAAATTCTAAAATTCATATGGAAGAAAAAGTATAAAAAAACCAAAGCAACATGAAGCAAAAAGAACAAATCTGGAGGCATCACACTACCTGATTTCAAACTACACCATAAGGCCATAGTCACCAAAACATCATGGTTTTGGTATAATAATAGGCACATAGACCAATAGAACAGAATAGAGAACCCAGAAATAAAGCCAAATACTTACAGCTAACTGATCTTCCACAAAGCAAACAAAAACATAAAGTAGGGAAAAGAGACCCTTTTAAACAAATGGTGCTGAGATAATTGGCTAACCACATGTAGGAGAATGAATTTAGATTATCATCTCTTACCTTATACAAAAATCAATGCAAGATGGATTAAGGACTTAAACCTAAGACCTGAAACTCTAAAAATTCTGGATGATAACATTGGAAAAACCCTCTAGACATTGGCTTAGGCAAGGATTTCATGACCAGGAACCCAAAAGGGAATGCAACAAAAACAAAGATAAATAGCTGGGACCTAATTAAACTAAAGAGCTTTTACATGGCAAAAGGAAAAGTCAGCAGAATAAACAGACAATCCACAGAGTGAAAGAAAAATTTCAAAATCTATACATCTGACAAAGGACTAATATCTAGAATCTACATCTAACTCAAAAAAATCAGCAAGAAAACAAACAATCCCGTCAAAAAGTGGGCTAAAGACATAAATAGACAATTCTCAAAAAAAAAGATACACAAATGGGCCAGGTGCAGGGGCTCACACCTGTGGCAGTGTTTTTTATTTTTTATTTGTTTTTTGTATTTTAAAAATTATAGGCCAGACATGGTGCCTCAGGCCTGTAATCAACACTTTGGGAGGCTAAGGCTGGTGGACTGCCTGAGGTCAGGAGTTCGAGACCAGCTTGGACAACATGGTGAAACCCTGTCTCTACTAAAACTACAAAAATTAGCCAGACACGGTGGCAGGACCTGTAATCGCAACTACTTGGGAGGCTGAGGCAGGAGAATCACTTGAACCCAGGAGGTGGAGTTTGCAGTGAGCAAAGATCACACCATTGCACTCCACCCTGGGTGATAAGAGTGAGACTTCATCTCAAAAATGGATATACAAATGGCCAACAAACATATGAAAAATTGCTAATGATCAGGAAAATACAAATCAAAACTACAAGGCAATTACCACCTTACTCCTGCAAGAATGGCCATAATAAAAAAATAGTAGATGTTGGTGTGGATGTGGGGAATAGTGAACACTTCTATGCTGTTAGTGGGAATATAAACTAGTACAACCATTATGGAAAACAGTATGGAGATTCCTTAAAGAACTAAAAAGTAGGACTATCATTTGACCCCACAATCTCACTACTGGGTATCTACCTAGAGGGAAATAAGTCATTATATGAAAAAGACACTTGCATACGCGTGTTTATAGCAGCACGATTCACAATTCCAAAATCGTGGAATCAACCCAAATCCCCATCAATCAATGAGTGAATAAAGAAATTATGGTAATTATATATTATGGAATACTACTCAGCCATAAAAAGGAATGAGTTATGGCATTCACAATGACCTGGATGAGACTGGAGACTATTATTGTAAGTGAAGTAACTCAGGAATGGAAAATGAAACTTCATATGTTCTCACTCATAAGTAGGAGCTAAACTGCAACGATGCAAAGGACTAAGAATGACCCAGTGGACTTTGGGGACTCAGGAAAGCTTGGGAAGGGAGTGAGGGGTAAAAGACTACAAATAGGGTACAGTGTATACTTCTGGGGTTATGGGTGTACCAGAATCTCACAAACCACCACTAAAGAACGCACTCATGTAACCAAACACCACCTGTTCCACAATAACCTATGGAAATTAAAAAAATAAAGACAGTGATGAAGGTAAGATCATAAAGGAGGTAAGGAATCTGTAATATGGGGTTTGACTTGGCTTAGGTTAATTGATATTATAAACACACAGGAATATCCTTGCTGCTACACATTGTCTGGTAAGTCGCATACTGTAACTTCTGTCATGATATACAGATGTTAAGGGCCTGATTCTAATTGCTTTATACTGAAATATGGACTCATATGTCAGGAGTGGGAGAGACCTCAGTAAGATTAGGTAGTTGTGAATAAGGAGGGGGCTCTTTACTTGATGAATGGGTAAAAAAGACATCTGCTTTCCTTACGGGAATCTTTCTAGTTATTTGAAGTCTGTTCATTGTCATTCTTTCTATATATTTTATGTCTTTTAGACAATGTATATATTTTGTCTTTCTTCTTTGCTGGATTATTGCATTGTGATTAAGGTGATAAGATTAAATCAGTATTTAGGTGGCCCCAATGTTAGGTTAGATAATACCTACAGCATTTGGAATAGGCCCAAAATGTTACTTAACTGCTCTTTTTTTTTACCCTCTTGGCCCTGTGAACCTTAATATCCTTGTTTTAACTATCTGTGAGTCATCCAAATTTGCTTAACTTGTAAGTTTTGGAAATTTGAACTGTGTGTGCTGTGAGGATACATTTTAAGAGCTTGTGATCTACCCAGGGAGTTAGTCTAACCAAGAACCCAGATCTATGTAACCTGCTTGCCTTGTTTTCTATTCACATTTTATAATACTGAAGTTATATTTTATGTAATTATGGGGGAAGTGAAATGTTACTGTGGTATTTGCAAATTTAGAGAAGTCCTAAAGGTCTTAGCTCACATCTCTTGAATATCAAGTGTCAATTCACGTATCTCTAGACTGAAGATGATAATACCTATTTCTTATGATCATGAAACTTAAATAAGATCATGTATGAAATAGGAGTGACAAAAATAAATTGAAATGTAGATGTGACTTAATGGGTTTACAGTCTGTGATTTAAAGACAAAGAATTCAGTCTGTTTGCTTTTGAACTGGGGGATCAGTTTTTCCAAACAAAAGTAATTTAAACATACATAAGGACCTGTGGGTACAAAGAAACAATAATAAAAATAAAGTATACTACAGTTTAGGTTTTCATGACCTACTAACAGACATTCCAGTTAGATTCAAGTAACTCCTTTTCTCGATTATTGTATTTTTTTTCTCTTTGCTTCCTGGATGTCCAGTGTTGAATTTGATTCCAGTGATTTCTGGTGAGATCACATCTCTAAATTACCTTAACAGTTATCTCAACATGCTGAATTACTCTTGAACTTTTTATTCCACATCAGGAAATAAAATGAAGGCCATAATTAAAGACTTTATAACAGAAGAATCTTGGAACTGTGATTGGGATTACATCAGTTTTTATGATAGACTATATCAGCAATCAAGATTACTATTTTTTTTGGGGGGGGAGGGGAGGAGGAAGCCAGGGAGGGAGGGAAGGAACCAGGTAGGGAGGAAGGGAGGGAAGGACGAACGAAGGTATGGCGGGCGGGGGG
>CAUYOR010064266.1:0-12716 GCA_963573925.1 Callimico goeldii | reverse complement strand
CCTCCTGGGTTCAGGCAATTCTCCTGCCTCAGCCTCCCGAGTAGCTGGGATTACAGGCACGCGCCACCATGCCCAGCTAATTTTTTTGTATTTTTAGTAGAGACGGGGTTTCACCATGTTGACCAGGATGGTCTCGATCTTTTGACTTTGTGATCCACCCACCTCGGCCTCCCAAAGTGCTGGAATTACAGGCTTGAGCCACCGTGCCCGGTCAAGGCACATACTTTCTATGGGAAACATTATTTTAAAACTCTGTAAGGCATCACCCTTTACTGAAAAACTACACTGCCCTTACCACCAACAATCTCCTAGAAAGGTAAAAAGCATCAATAGCATCCTTAAATTAAAATAAGCCAAACTGTTCGCGGTGGATGGCTCATGCCTGTAATCCCAGCACTTTGAGAGGCCAAGACAGGAAGATTATTTGAGCTCAGGAGTTCAAGACCAGCCTGGGCAACATGAAGACATATTTTTTCCCGTCTCTACGAAAATTTTTTTTTAATTAGCCTGGTGAGGTGGCACATGCCTGTAGTCCCAGCTACTCAGGGAACTGAAGTGGATCACTTGAGCCTAGGAAGTGGAGGTTGCAGTGAGCCAAGATCACGCCATTGCACTCCAGCCTGGGCAACACAGTGAGACACTGTCTCAGAAAAAGAAAGAAAAGAAAAACAAACTTTCAGAAATTCTTAAACTCCCTTGGCCAAAAATACCCCTACTAGCCCTTATGAAGCCATAGATTCCAGTGCTTTGGGGGCACATTCCACATCCCCCTAGGAATTGGTAAGTGCCATACCCATACATTTAGAAAGTTCACCTCCAATACCAGACTCTGCCCTATCGTGCAAAGACATGTCAAAATATTGAAAGGGATTCATGTACTTACCTCGTCCTACCAACAGGTTAATGCAACCTTCCAATGACATCTTCCTAAAAAGCCTCTTCATGATCTTTAGCCAAGAGATTTCATCTATTGGAAGAAACATCAGAGAAAAACTGCTCTTAAACTTTATTGGAAGGAACCTTAGCAGGTACTCTTAACAAAAAACTCAGCAGCGAAACTCCAGGGAGTCCATTCTTGTGTTCATGTTTCATAACTAAGAAACCAATTCAAAGTTTCATAAAGTTGAAAGTCTATTTTAATATGTGACATCAAATTGAGGGTCCCAGATGCCCTGGAAGAAACCAATCTTTAGAAGCAAATATCTGATCTAATACTTTCAGAATAGTTATATGACCTTGGATGGTTGACAACTTCCACCAAAACATCAGATCAAGAATCCTATTTCTTGTTTTGTTTCATATGTATTTACTGATACTCTTACTTCTCATTTTTTATAGACCCCTGGTGTTGTCCACCTATAACAGCCCCTTTTCTCCTTGCTTCCCTCTTTGTTATAATTAGAGTCAAACATACTCATTTTAAAACCATTCTCAGGTTATTCCAAACTACCCCTCATCTTACTGACTGCTGGATATGCCATCCATCACCACACATGACAAAAATCTCTTGGTAATTCCAGACTCATCAGATGAGACCATAGAGAATTACATCCAAAAAAATTTCTATTTGCACCAACATGGACAAAATACCTTAAGCAAATAAACCTGTAACTTTGCTAGTATCTCTCTCTCTAGAAAAAGAAGTAATTATTAAAACCTATTGATAAGACTCTAGGCAATTCTAAATTTGAATTCAACAACCTTGGTAGGGTGATGAGCCAGATACTTGTCAATTAGAAGAGACTCTCAGAGATCTAAATACATAACCCAGGCTAATTAAGGTCTTGGTTGTGACCTCATGTATGAACAGCTCCTTTTTCTTGGATCTTTATGTGGCCTCTTGGTACTACTTCCTATGTGACGAGGATGCCTTGCCTATTTGCCTCAGGGTAACACCTCGTATACTTTAGAAATACTATTCTGAGGCTTGTCTATAAACAGAGATCCCAATTCTATAAATCACCCAGGTTAGAAATTCTGAATTAGGTGCAAGTTCCAAAGTGGGGCCAGCCTTTATGATTCAGGAACTCCACTTGGCCGACTTAACTGACTGATAGTTTAAACAAGGCGTCATAGCAGTACTCCCATTGGTGAGAATCAGACAAATAAAAAATCCCATAAGAAATGTATCCTTAATTATGGAAGTTATTAACAATATCACCTCTGTCCAAAATAGAACATATATTATCCTCAACTTATTAATGTGAACAGATAATCACATTGCTTTAGGTTTCTTGTTGGCTAGTTATTATGCCATTTGCACCATTGCTAATATTTCTTACTGTACTTGAAACAGGCAAGGTGGAACAGGCTATACATCACCTTAAGGCAAAAGCTACTTGGCTCTCTAAGGTTGATTCGTATGACCTTTGGATTTGTTTTCTTGACCTGAGTTGGACAACTGAGATTCCTGGTTATGAAACACCTTATATGAACTATTGTTTATTTTTGTCACAGTGGTCATGATGCTGGTCTTCTGCATCCTGTATGCAGTCTTAAATGCTTTTGCACAGCCACTCCCTCATGAGATGACAACCACAATGATACAAAAACAAAAAGGCCAAAAAGATCTTGCAATACAGTTGACTACAGAAATGAATAAACAATCCCTAAGCAGTGAAGATCTTGGTCTCTACCCTCCCTTGACTTAATCCACCCCTCACAAATAAAAGAATGATCAAAAGGAGTTGGTGGGACTAAGAGACTTAATGCACGAATTGACAATGACCAAATCATAGATGACAATGGAACTCTCACCCCCAACCTGTGTAGTGCAAGAATCCAAACAATCTCTGTAGTAACCAGTCCATGAACCCAAACCACAACTTCTACAGCAACTGGCTCAAAATCATCAGCATTAGTCGATGACTGCCAGGCAGGGAACAGAATTTCAACCCTCTAAAAGGAGCTGAAATTCCATCTGCCACTTCATGTTCTGAGGTTCAGATCTATGAGTGGGCCCAGTATCAATTGTGCACCATTTTATTTTTATACAATTATATTTTCTTCTCCTTTATTCATTTGATAATTTTTTTTCAATGTGCCAGGAACTTTATGCTTTTGCAATATGATCTCATTGGTGAGAACACGCAAAGAATCAGGAGATCTCTGAGAATTCAAAAGGGATGACACAAAGCTTTGCATAGCCTCTCAGATCCTCATTCAGAGCCCGCATGCTCTCAGTTTACTTATCTTTTTAATGGGGCTATTTAATTTCCAGTCCCATAACAAATCAAAGGAAGGCAATATTTCCTACCAACTGGTAAACTGACAACTGTAAAAAGTAAGAAACAACAATCTGACAAAAAAGAGAAGCCTAATAAACCTATTAGGAAAAAAAAACAGCAACAACAGACCCCCACATGGTGTCTCACACCTGTAATTCCAGCACTTTGGGATGCCACGGGCAAATCACTTGAGCCCAAGAGTTCAAAACCAGCCTGGGAAATATGACAAAACCTGACTCTACTAAAAATACATAAAATTAACTGGGTGTGGTGGTGCAAGACTGTAGTCTTAGCTACTCAGGAGGCAGAGGTGGGAGGATCACCTGAGCCTGAGAAGTCAAGGCTGCAGTGAGCTGTGATCACATCATTACACTCCAGTCTAGGCAACAGGAGTGAGATCTTGTCTCAAAAATAAAGTAAAATAAAATAACAAAAGGCCTGACTAGGCCTGGTGGTTCACACCTGTAATCCCAGCACTTTGGGAGGCCGAGGTAGCTGGATCACTCGAGGCCAGGAGTTCAAGACCAGCCTGGCCAACATGGCAAAACCTCCTCTCTACTAAAAATACAAAAATTAGCTGAGCGTGAGGGTGCACACCTGTAATCTCATCTACTCAGGAGGCTGAGGCAGGAGAATCACTTGAACCCAGGAGGCAGAGGTTACAGTAAGCAGAGATAGCACAGGCCACTGCACTCCAGCCTGGTCAACAGAGCAAGACTCCAGCTCAAAAAAAAGGGGGGGTCTGAGCAATATGGCACCATTTAGCAAATGAGCAATCAATTCTACACATTTCATCCATTCACTAAACTACATGAATCCATAACAATGCTGACTCTGAATTCAACAATGGCCTTATAAGGCAAGGAAAATTTTAGTATGCTAGAAAAATCTTCACACATGTTGGCTAAATGTAATTGAATGGACAAGCCCAGGCTACTAGAAAAGTTCAATTGTCAAAAATAATTTGAATTCTGGATAGCCAATATTTTATACTGATATAACTATTAATTATCATTTTTAAGCAACTCTAAAACATGCCAGTTACTTTATTGTTTTAATAAAGTAACATCACTTCATCATGATGAACACCATCATCTGCTTCACCAGCATAAATCTTTTCATAGTCCTGAACTTGAGATTTCTGGCTGCAGGTTCTGCCTGCTAGCTCTAGACTTGAATTTTAATCACTGAAGTTTTACCCAACACCAAGAGGCTCAAAGATAAATGGAAAATCTATCAGATATCCCAGTATTTCAATAAACTTGACATTTTGGTAAGCAGATTTTTTAAATTCAGGTAGCAGATCAAATGTATTCATTCTTATCTCAATACTTGTTGTCACATGAATTTTTAATATCTACTTTCCTATGTCTTATTCCTCATTTCCACTCCCTCCTAACCCCACTATAGTCTACCTTCTGTCCTTACCACTTCACACAAGCTGCTTCTTGGTCAGGTCACTTCATCTGATTGCCAAATATGACAGTCTTTCTTCAGTCCTTGATTTGTCAGTTAACATAGCTGACCACTTCTACCTTCTTGAAATTCTTCCTCCAGTGACCTCCATGATCTCGATTTCTGGTTCCTCTTTGCCTCTCTGTTTAGTCATCCATTTAGCAAAAATTTACTGAGTACCTGTGGTAAGTTCTGTAGTAAATGTATACAGTAATATTAATAAGACTACATCTATTTAGTGCTTACCAAGTGTCAGGCAATGTTTGTACATTTTAAATAGAACTTTTAAAAAATATTTAAAATACTATTTATTTTAAATGACAAGAACTATGCACTTAAGGTTGGTACTTTTGCTCCATTTCTGGACCCTATAAAAGTGTTTAACTATTTTGAGAACTGACATTTATGTTTAATTTTTTTCCTATCAATATTAACGGTTTGCAGGAAGGAAATAATATCCCCTCTTCACACTGACTATTATTTTGACTTGGATTGATACACACACACACACATACACACACACCTACACACATACACACACACACACACACACACACACACACACACTATATCATGTGCCTCCCACCAATATAGCATAGAATAAAGAATCAGCAACTGATCAGCTTCAAGTTCTAGTCTAGGGTGATGAATCTATTTCTACAAATAGTGACTTCTATTTCTTCAGAGCACACTCTACACATGAAGAAATAATCAAAGACATCTATTTTGGACTAAAATGGCCATAAAAACCCTCATAATCAAAATATGTAGAAGTGCTATAAACTTTTTTTAACATCCATTAAAATCAAGTAAAGAAAATTGAAATGATAAAAAGATTTAAATGATTTTTAAAAAAAAACTATGATGGCCTAGAGCTTTGGTTTTATGACACAAATATGGGGATGAGAAAGTACCAAAATGCACAAACAGGATGGGAGTTGTATGGGAGAAGCCCTGCATAGATCTCAGATCCCCAAATATGACTACATCAGTAAGTGAACTAAAATATCAAATCTTCCAAGGGAGATGGTAGTAAATTTTGTCTATCTGAACCTTGCCTCTGAATGGAGGGGGAAATAAAAGTTCCTCTGCAAATTTCACAATGAGGGCAGTGAAGAATGTTTAGCAACCAGATGATTTAATGGTTAACAGAGGCCCCTCAGAAACATATCTTGATCACCCCACCAGGTAAGCCATTTAGACCAAGAGAAGTGCCAGCCAAGGATGGCCCTGATGTGACTCTGATCTGGAACTCACATTGTCTTTATGGAAAGAAGGAAAGGGTAGAAAAGAAAGGAAAGAAGGAAAAGTGAAGGATGGGAAAGGAGAGGTAAAGGAAGGCAAGAGAGAGGAGGAACAGAGAGAGAAAGAGAGGGCTAAAGGGTTTCTACTTGAATATGTTTCTGGAAACTTCCCAGAGCATCCCACGTCCTCTTCGTGAAAATACTCCTTTTCCTTGGGCCTTAAAATTCTTTCAAACATAAAATTCCAATGAGCACTCTCACATTCCAAAGCAGAGACTTAAGAAACAACTCAACATAAATGAGAGAAAGCTAAAAGAAGAAACAGCAATTCACTCCCTCAAACAATGAAGATATTTACCAGATCCAAAATATTGTAATGGCATATATAAATTTTTCAACAAAATAAAGTAAGGGAAATGAGGCTAAGGAACCGGAAACTGGCAAAAATTACATAACTGTCTTTTTAAAAATTAGTTAAAATTAACCTCCATTTATTCTCATGCATATGCATAAAAAAGCAACATCTAGATATATACTATGCAAGCATTTAGATAAAAATATATGTTATGCATTTAAACAACAGAGTAGAAACAGCTAAAGAGAGAATTAGCAATCTGGAAAAACTATCTGTAATTTATCATAGAAGGGAATATACAAAAATTAACAAAAAGGGAATAAGAGCTATTAAAGGAAAGGAAGAGCAGCAGCTGCTCTCCCACAATTGGTTATTTTTTATTTGAGTCAGTGGTCATGTATGGGGAGGAAAGAGTGTTCTTCCTAACCTCAAGTCCCAACTGTCTCACATTGTTAATTTTTCATCCCCTTCTCCAACTAAAAAAAAAAAAAAGCCAGTCAGGTGTGGTCATTAAAAAGGAAAAGAAGAAGTTTTAACATGACTAGTTGTTGTTCCAGAGGGAGAAAATAGGGTGGAGGGCAATATTTGAAGAGATTAATGATAAATGAGAAATACTCATAATTTATGGGAAAAATGTATTTATTCATTCAACATATATTTTTGACTGTCCCTCATACAGCTGAGAGTGTTCCAAGAAATAGCAAAGAGCAACATAAAAGCTAAAGTTAAAAATTGCTGCCATGGAAATAAAGATGTTCTTCGAAACCAATGAGAATGAAGACACAACATACCAGAATCTTTGGCACACATTTAAAGCAGTGTCTAGAGGAAAATATATAGCAATAAATGCCCACATGAGAAGCAAGGAGAGGTCTAAAATCGACAACCTGTCATCAAAATTGAAAGAGCTAGAGGAGCAAGATCAAAAAAACTCAAAACCTAGCATAAGGCAAGAAATAACTATGATCAGAGCAGAAATGAAGGAGATAGAGACCAAAAAAACCCTTCAAAAAATCAATAAATACAGGAGCTGGTTTTTCAAAAAGATCAACAAAATAGACCACTAGCCAGATTGATAAAAAAGAAAAGAGAGAATAATCAAATAGATGCAATAAAAAACGATAAAGGGGATATCACCACAGATTCCACAGAAATACAAACCATCATCAGAGATTATTACAAACATCTCTATGCATATAAACTAGTAAACCTGGAAGAAATGGATAAATTCCTGGACACTTGTGTCCTCCCAAGTCTAAACCAGGAAGAAGTCGAAACTATGAATAGACCAATAACAAGATCTGAAGTTGAGGCAGCAATTAAGAGCCTACCACACAAAAAGAGCCAAGGTACAGATGGGTTCACAGCCAAATTCTACCAGACACGCAAAGAGGAACTGTTACCAATCCTTCTGAAAGTATTCCAAATAATCCAAAAAGGGGGAATCCTTTCTATATCATTTTATGAGACCAACATCATCCTGATACCAAAACCCGGCAAGATTCAACAAGAAAAGAAAAGTTCAGGCCAATATCCATGACAAACACAGATGCAAAAACTCTTCAATAAAATACTGGCAAGCCGATTGCAACAGAACATCAAAAAGCTTATCCACCATGATCAAGCAGGATTCATCCTGGGGATGCAAGCCTGGTTCAACATATGCAAGTCTATAAACATAATTCACCACATAAACAGAACGAAAAAGAAAAGCCACATGATTATGTCAATTGACACAGAGAAGGCCTTTGACAAAATTCAACAGCCCTTTGTGCTAAAAACCCTCAATAAACTCGGTATTGATGGAAAGAATCTCAAAATAATAAAAGCTATTTATGACAAACCAAGAGCCAATATCATACTGAATGGGCAAAAACTGGAATCATTCCCGTTGAAATCGGGCACTAGACAAGGATGCCCTCTCTCACCACTCCTATTCAATATAGTACTGGGAGTTGTAGCCAGAGCAATCAGGCAAGAAAAAGAAAAAAAGGGTATTAAAATAGGAAAGGAGGAAGCCAAATTTTCTCTATTTGGAGACGACATGATAGTATACCTAGAAGACCCCATCGCCTCAGCCCAAAACCTCCTGAAACTGATAAGCAACTTCAGCAAAGTCTCAGGATACAAAATCAATGTGCAAAAATCACAAGCATTCTTATACACCAATAGCAGACTTAAAGAGAACCAAATCAAGAACAAACTGCCATTCACAGTTGCTGCAAAGAGAATAAAATACATAGAAATACAACTTACAGGGAATATAAAGGACTTCTTCAAGGAGAACTACAAACCACTGCTCAACAAAATAAGAGAGGACACAAACAGATGGAGAAACATTCCATGTTCATGGTTAGGAAAAATCAATATTGTGAAAATGGCCATACTGCCCAAAGTAATTTACAGATTCAATGCTATCCCCATCAAGTTACCAATGACCTTCTTCACAGAACTGGAGAAAACCACCTTAAATTCCTATGGAACCAAAAGAGAGTCTGCATAGCCAAGTGAATTCTAAGAAAAAAGAACACAGCAGGAGGCATCACACTACTGGACTTCAAACTATACTACAAGGCTACAGTAATCAAAACAGCATGGTACTGGTACCAAAATAGAGATAGAGACCAATGGAACAGAACAGAGGCATCCGAGGCAACACAGCAGATCTACAACCACACAATCCTGGATAAACCTGACAAAAACAAGCAATGGGGAAAGGATTCCCTGTTTAATAAATGATGTTGGGAAAACTGGCTAGCCATGTGTAGAAAGCAGAAAATGGACCACTTCCTGACACCTTACACTAAAGTTAATTCCAGATGGATTAAAGACTTAAACATAAGACCCGGCACCATAAAAACCCTAGAAGAAAATCTAGGCAAAACCATTCAGGACATAGTAGTAGGCAAGGACTTCATGACCCAAATACCAAAAGCTTTGGCAACAAAAGCCAAAATAGACAAATGGGACCTAATGAAACTCCACAGCTTCTGCATGGTAAAAGAAACTGTCATTAGAGTGAATCAGCAACCAACAGAATGGGAAAAAATTTTTGCAGTTTACCCATCTGACAAAGGGCTGATATCCAGAATTTACAAAGAACTAAAACAGATTTACAAGAAAAAAACAAGCCCATTCAAAAGTGGGCAAAGGATATGAACGGACACTTTGCAAAAGAAGACATACATAAAGCCAACAAACATATGAAAAAATCTTCATCATCACTGGTCATTAGAGAAATGCAAATCAAAACCACATTGAGATACCATCTCACGCCAGTTAGAATGGTGATCATTAAAAAAATCTGGAGACAACAGATGCTGGAGAGGATGTGGAGAAACAGGAACACTTTTACACTGCTGGTGGAATGTAAATTAGTTCAACCATTGTGGAAGACAGTGTGGCAATTCCTCAAGGACCTAGAAATAGAAATTCCACTTGACCCAGCAATCCCATTACTGGGTATATATCCAAAGGTCTATAAATCGTTCTACTATAAGGACACATGCACACGAATGTTCATTGCAGCACTGTTTACAATAGCAAAGACCTGGAACCAACCCAAATGCCCATTGATGATAGACTGGACTGGGAAAATGTGGCACATATACACCATGGAATAGTACTCAGCCATCAAAAACGATGAGTTCATATCCTTTGTAGGGACATAAATGAATCCGGAGAACATCATTCTCAGCAAACTGACACAAGAACAGAAAATGAAATAACGCATATTCTCACTCATAGGTGGGTGATGAACAATGAGAACACATGGACACAGGGAGGGGAACACTACACACTGGGATCTATTGGGGGGAATAGGGGAGGGGTAGTGGGGGGGAGCTGGGGAGGGATAGCATGGGGAGAAATGCCAGGTGTGGGTGAAGGGGAGGAAGACAGCAAATCACACTGCCACATGTGTACCTATGCAACTATCTTGCATGTTCTGCACATGTACCCCAAAATCTAAAATGCAATTAAAAAAAAAAGAAAAAAAAAACCCTCTTCCTGTGGCTTCTGAATCAGGTCCCCGGGCTATTCTAGGTTGTATTCCCTGTGTTGACATACTTCTTTTTATACATATGTAGATATTCATATTATTGCATTTTAGGTTCAGGGGTACATGTAAAGAACATGCAGGATTGTTGCACAGGTACATACATGGCAATGTGGTTTGCTGCCTCCATCCCCATCACCTATATCAGGCATTTCTCCCCATATTATCCCTCCACAACTCCCTACCCACCACCGTCCCTCCTCTAATTCCCCCAGACAGACCTCAGTTTGTGATGCTCTCCTCCCTGTGTCCATGTGTTCTTGTTGTTCAACAACCACCTATGAATGAGAACATATGGTGTTTGATTTTCTGCTCTTGCGTCAGTTTGCTGAGAATGATGGTTTCCAGGTTCGTCCATGTCCCTGCAAAGGACACGAACTCATCGTTTTTTATGGCTACATAGTATTTCGTGGTGTATATGTGCCACATTTACCCTGTCCAGTCTATCATCAATGGGCATTTGGGTTGGTTCCAAGTCTTTACTATTGTAAACAGTGCCGCAATGAACATACATGTGCATGTGTCCTTATAATAGAATGACTTATAATCCTTTGGATATATACCCAGGAATGGGATTGCTGGGTCAAATGGAATTTCTATTTCTAGGTCCTTGAGAAATCGCCATACTGTCTTCCACAATGATTGAACTAATTTACACTCTCACCTTCAGTGTAAAAGTGTTCCTATGTCTCCACATCCTCTCCAGCATCTGTTGTCTCCAGATTTTTTAATGATCGCCATTCTAACTGGCATGAGATGGTATCTCAATGTAGTTTTGATTTGCATTTCTCTAATGACCAGTGATGATGAGCATTTTTTCATGTTTCTTGGCCTCATATATGTCTTCTTTGGAAAAGTGTCTGTTCGTATCATTTGCCCTCTTTCGAATGGGTTTGTTTGTTTCTTGTAAATCTGTTTTAGTTCCTTGTAGATTCTGGATAGGAGTCTTTTGTCAGATGGGTAGATTGCAAAAGTTTTTTCCCATTCTGTTGGTTGCTGGTTCACCCTAATGATTGTTTCTTTTGCTGTGCAGAAGCTCTGGAGTTTAATTAGATCCCATTTGTCTATTTTGGCTTTTGTTGCCGATGATTTTGGTGTTTTAGTCATGAAGTCCTTGCCTATGCCTATGCCTATGTCCTGAATGGTTTTACCTAGGTTTTCTTCTAAGGTTTTTATAGTGTTAGGTCTTATGTTTAAGTCTTTAATCTATCTGGAGTCAATTTTAGTGTATGGTATCAGGAAGGGGTCCAGTTTCTGCTTTCTGCACATTGCTAGCCGGTTTTCCCAACATCATTTATTAAACAAGAAATCCTTTCCCTATTGCCTGTTTTTGTCAGGTTTGTCAAAGATCAGATGGTTGTAGATGTGTGGTGTTGCCTTCAAGGACTCTGTTCTGTTCCATTGGTCTATGTCTCTGTTTTGATACTAGTACCATACTGTTGTGATTACTGTAGCCTTGTAGTATAGTTTGAAGTCAGGCAGCATGATGCGTCCAGCTTTGTAATTTTTGCTTACAATTGTCTTGGCTATGTGGGCTCTCTTTTGGTTTGATATAAAATTTAAAGTGTTTTTTTTCCAGTTCTGTGAAGAAGGTCATTGGTAGCTTGATGGGTATAGCATTGAATCTATAAATTATTTTTTGCAGTATGGCCATTTTCACGATATTGATTCTTCCTAACCATGAGCATGGAATGTTTCTCCATCTGTTTGCATCCTCTCTTATTTCGTTGAGCAGTACTTTGTAGTTCTCCTGGAATAGGTCCTTCACATCCTTTGTTAGTTGTATTCCTAGGTATTTTATTCTCTTTGTAGCAATTGTGAATGGCAGTTCATTCTTGATTTGGCTCTCTCTAAGACTGTTGTTGGTGTATAGGAATGCTTGTGATTTGGATCCTGAAACTTTGCTGAAGTTGCTTTTCAGTTTCAGGAGATTTTGGGCTGATACGATGGGGTCTTCTAGATATACTATCATGTCATTTGCAAATAGAGACAATTTGGCTTCCTCCTGTCCTATTTGAATACTCTTTATTTCTTTTTCTTGCCTGATTGCTCTGGCTAGAACTTCCAGTACTATATTGAATAGGATTTGTGAGAGAGGGCATCCATGCCTAGTGCCAGATTTCAAAGGGATTACTTCCAGTTTTTGCCTGTTCAGTATGATATTGGCTGTGGGTTTGTCATAAATAGCTTTTATTATTTTGAGATATGTTCCATGGATACCTAGTTTATTGAGAGTTGTTAGCATAAAGAGCTGTTGAATTTCGTTGAAGGCCTTCTTTGCATCTATTGAGATAATCACGTGGTTGTTGTCTTAGGTTCTGTTTATGTGGTGAATACTTCTGTTTATGTGGTGAATACTCAGTAGGAGTACTGAGCTC